>CAUYRT010010290.1:0-13322 GCA_963574885.1 Lepilemur ruficaudatus
TATATGCTAAACACTCCACTAAGCATTCCTAGGGTGGTTTGTTCCAAACATATTAGCTATATTTCTGTTTATTTAAATGAATTTCAAGGAAACATATCAGAATATAAATGTATGAGAGTCACGGATTTTATTTTAGGAAGAATCTTAACCAATTCCTATATGTAAATAAGGCAATATATGTAACCTAAACATTTGTACCCCCGTAATATGCTGAAATAAAAAAAAAGAAAGAAAAATTTTCAAGGTATTTTATTACTTCAACTATTATTAATAATTAGAACAATTTATTAAATATAAATAGATACACAAACTTCTCTCACATACTAGTGTGTTGAGATGCCATAATTGAGAACCGCCATCTTAAGAGACCATGAAAGCATGCCCTTAAAGATTTTTGCTATATTTGATTATTGGTTTTCCAGGGCTGTTGTAACAAAGTACTACAAACTGGGTGACTTAAACAAGAGAAATTTATTGTCTCACAGTTCTGGAGACTAGAAGCCCAAAAATCAAGGTTCAACAGGGTTGGTTACTTCTGAGGGCTACAAGGGAAGGATCCGGTCCTGGCAGCTCTTTGTCTTACAGAGAGCTGTCTTCCCATTGTCTGTGTTTCTTCACATTACTGTCCCTCAATGCATGTCTGTCTCTGTGTCCAAATTTCCCCCTTTTATGAATACACCAGTCATATTGGATTAGGGGCCATCTTAATGACTTCATTTTAAATTGATTACCTCTGTAAAGACCCTATCTCCAAATAAGGATACATTCTGAGGTAATGAGGTTTAGGATTCCAAAATATCTATTTTTTTTAAAGGTTTTTTTTTTTTTTTTGGTCATTGTTGTTGTTCAGGAGATGGGGTCTCTCTGTGATGCCCAGGCTGGACTCCTGGGCTCAAATAATCCTCCCACCTCAGCCTCCTGAGTAGCTGGGACCATAGGCACACATGACCATGCCCAGCCCAACATATCTATTTTTTGAATGGGGATCAGGAGACACACCTATAACCCTTGATTTTGGACTAAAAAATGCTTGGAATAATAAAATTAATCTCTGAGAAGATGATAACATCCTGAGTACAGCTGCTTGAGTCCAGACTACCAGCAAGTACCAAATGAGTAAGGGAAGGGAATGCAAACTTTCTCAGAATGAACAATTCTCATCATGAGAGGCTGACCTTACACACGCAATTTCAAATCATGAACCAACAAGAAATAAACATGGGAATTAGAAGTAAGAAAGCTGATTTGCGGAGAGATGTTGAGGTAAAACTTTAATTGATGTAATAAATGGAGGGGAATCTTTAAATTGCTCTATGGTCCTCTGCTCGCTTTGCGAAGGAACCACTAGGTACCCATTCCTTCTCCAAATAGCCCTACGAGCCAAACATGCTACATGGATCACTCTTCACATATTTATAACTGCCATTCTTGTTGTATTCAAAATTATTAATGATGAAGTATAATTGGTTTTTCATTTACATTTGTCCTCATGTTTTTTCTCTTCACCCACTAAACTGGGTGAAGAGAAAATATTTTGATTAAGAGTGATACAGAATGTCTCAAAGAAAAAGCACGTACATTGAGAAGGTTATAATTTCTAAACATAAAAATCCTTTTTGGAAACTATTCTAACAGTATTTGTGAGGGAGGATTGCATCTGCATACATGTGCGCACACACAGACACACATACACACACTTTTTGCTAAATGGCGGCTCTCCAGGCTGTATATAGCCTAGGGCTTGGCTTCACGTGCAGGACCAGCTATGTAATTTGTGGTGACCAGTGGAAAATGCAAATGCAGGGGACCTTGTTCATGAATTATTAAGAAATAATTCATGTCTTGAAAAGACCAAGACAACAGAGCATTAAACCAAGTATAGGTCCTCCTAAGCATAGAGTCTTGTGTGGCTGTGAGTCATGGCCCCATGGAGTTGACCTTGCTAATGTCATGAGGCCCCTGAGAGGTGCATGGCTCTTCTCTAAGCTCTTACACCTCAGAGAGTAATTTTCACTATGATAGACTTTTCTCATTATATGGTACGGTAGACTGTCTTAAACTTTAAGAGTTATGCTAACTAATCATTTGAAAACCTAGTAAAAGGTTTGAAGCCCAAATGAAGGGCAGGATGTGACCTCACTTTTGCACTCATAAAAACCTGTTCTCTACCTTAATGTTTGCTTTTTGATCACTCCTTCCTCTTCTCTTTTCTGGCCTCATCTCTCCCCTCCACACATCTAACCACAATAAGGAGTGGGAGCATGGCCTCGTGTACTTGTGTACTTGGGAAAGCATTGGTTATGTGTTCCGTTTTATTTTTAAAGGGATAAGTCAATAAAAATAATAAATGTTGCACAGCACTTTATAGAAAGGGGTTTAGTGTACATTATTCACCTTTGCTTTAGTCACCTTGAAGAATAATTTAGATGAAAATGATGTTTCCTAAATAATAATTGTGCCTGTATAAAGGTTAAGTAAGACTTTTTCCTGGGATGGAGATAGAAAGCCAAACGGTCTGGATGATTTTTTTTAACTCTACTTCTTATTAAAGACGTGATATTGGGCCAAACCGAGGCATCATGATTTGATTTCTAGAATTCCCGAGAACTTATTAAGCTGGGGACAAACCTCTAGGGTCTCAGTCAGCCCTTGGGTCCCTGTGCATCTATTTGGCCTGGGGTCTCCCCTAAGCTTCTCCTGTTATTGGCAGCTGTTCCATGGGCTTCGGGACAAACACTTCCCTGCCTGTGGTGTGCCACTTTCCTGGGAAATCGTACCTGGTTAGCAGACACAGGGGAGTCCCTGGAGGGATAGATGGAGGCAGGCTCATAACTCTTCCTCAGTCCCCACCCAAGAGTTATGGAGAAAACCAAGATTGATGTGCTATTAGTAACTGAACTTTAATGAGACCATTTAATAGGATACATTTGTGCTTGTATGATTTAAGATCACTAGCATTTAGGGTTTCAGAAAAGTTGGCTAATCTAATTTTTTCTATTTCAGGTGATATGGTATGAAAGAGAATTTCTTTCAAATGTTTACTCTCTGGGATTGCATCCCTATAAAGTTTGTGTCTTGGGAAAGGAAATGGAAAAGAGCGTCCTCCTTATAAAAGGAATGTACGGATCCTCCTACTCTCTCCCCAAACCCTTGACAATTGACAGGTGACAGCCATTACTTTGACAAGCAGGAATCTGTGGCTTCTCTGACCTGTTCCCTGCTGTAGATAACATCATAGTCTAGCACAAAGGTCTCTGGGCTTCATTTAATTTCTTCATCCATTAAATAGAAACAATACTATTTGTTCTACCTGGATCAAATGGCAGAGTACATACATGAAAATAATAAACTATAATCTCTGTTATAAATACAAGATCATTGTATTTCAATGCACGTATCTAAACATAATATTGCTAACAACGTATAATATCTATCCAATGGGAAGGTAAGTATTAAAAGATTTTTTGATTCTATGCTGCCTTTGGCCTAGGACCACTAGCACCCTTTCCCCTACCAGGCTGCCTTAAGAGATAAAAGTTCTAGATGCATCACTGATCACACATTTATAACAACTGCCATTCTTATTATCTTCAGAATGTGAAACAGAGCTACACCTTGTAACAATTTCCACCTCCAAAATTCATGGCAGAACACAATATTTTACCATTAAAAACTAAACCTACTTTTGGCTGGACATGGTGGCTCATGCCTGTAATCCTAGCACTTTGGGAGACTGAGATGGGAGGATAGCTTGAAGCCATGAGTTTGAGACCAGCCTGGGCAATAGCAAGACCCTGTCTCTACAAAAAAATTTTTAAAAAAAATTAGTTGGGTGCAGTGTCAGGTGCCTATAGTTCCAGCTATTTGGGAGGCTGAAGCAGGAGGACCGCTTGAGCTCAGGAGTTTGAGGTTGCAGAGAGCTATGAGCACACCACTGCATGCTAGCCCAGACAACAGAGGGAGAGCCTGTCAAAAAAAAAACCATCTACTTTTAAGTCTGTTTTCCTGAACTGCAGAACAATGTGTCTGTGTTGTATAAAAAGAAAAAGCTATTGTAAAAATAATCATTAATTCACAAATCTAAAGTTATAAAGAAATAAAACAGAGCTTAAACATGATCTGGACATTCACTTAAAAGCATCTTCACAGAGATGGTTTAAATTTTACGAATTGCAAATGTAACTTTGGCTTAGCTCCTGAATTTAGATTTGTCATTCACGTCTGGGGAACACATGCTCTGGGAAATAAAAGAAGGCTGTCTAATGTAAGTTCAGTTAAATTAAACTTCCTTTGAAATTTTCAAAAATGGCAATTATTTGAAGTAATGGTGTTGAAATATTTGCACCCTACTGCTTTTTGACAATTCCTATAGTATGTTTCTTTGCAATACAATTTAAAAATTCTTTATTGTTAGTACTGAGTCATGCAACTCTCTATATTTCTTCTAATTCAATCTGTCATATTTATATACACAGTGATATTTAAGATTTTATCTCCCTGTAATGAGCTTATGAGCATTCTTGCAAAAAAAAAATCCACAGAGGACTGAGGAAAGGCATATACATGATATATTCAAGTGATATAAAAAAGTACCCTTTGAAAACTGGCGAGTAATTGAAAACATGCTTGTGATGATATGAGCTGCTAAGTAAAGCATGGTTCATGCTTGAAGTTTTCTGCATCTCTGGAAGCAGATCAGGGTTGTTTGAATGTAAGGCGGCTATTATCTGCCTGCTGCTTTGGTCAGTGGATTCTCTTGAGATCGCCCATCAAGGCAAAGAGGGCTTATTTCCAATCTTCTATTTCATGGATTCTTCTTTTACCCTTGCAGGACCAGTAAACCAGGGCGATACATCTGTTGAGACAAGCTAACAGGTCACATATGTGCTTTTCATGCACACCTCGCAAGATGATCACAAGCTGTCAGCAGTGTAGACTTGAAATAAATGGTAAACATGTGTCTGTGCACATGCGGTAAGAGTAGAAGGAACAACGTGAACAGAATAGTCATGAGGGGGTAAATTGCCTTGCTGCCTATTTTTTTAAATGGGAAAAACATAGTACTCCTTGTCAGCTTCCTTACTCAGTGTTTTCAAATTCCCCTTCTTTCATCTTTCTCATTTAAAGGGCCTCAGTTTTGACTTTAAGCTATTGGTTGCTGAAATTCAGATCTTTACTTAAACAACTTGTAAGACTGGCCAGCGGAAACTAGTGACAACACGTGTCTTCTAGTAGAGAGGTAAAATGGGATCAGGAAAATAACATGGGCCTGTTAGCCTGTTAGTAAAGACCAGTGTAGAGTGTGTATGTGTGTGTGTGTGTTTAGATACAAAGGAGAGAGTAGTACTTATTTCTGGAACTCCCTGTGGAGTTAAGTCTCCTCAGAAAGGGAAAAGGAGCGAATGTTGCCTTGAGTAAATACCAAGAGGTCTGTTTTTACTAGATCCTCTGTTAGACACTTGGGACGTTTAAAACAATGTTTTGTACTCATGTTCCAAAGTTTAACACCAAAGGATGAGGAGAGATCCTCTTAGTTTCTTCACGGAACACACATTGGAGTTGGCCTCCAAGAACTTCAGCGTTCTCAGCCTGGTTGCCACCAAGATGGCTTTGCATATCAGAAGCAGCCGCAGCATGTGGCACAGACAGCCAGTGGCGGTTTTCTCAAAGCATAACTCTGACGAGCCTTGTTCTGTTGAAATATTCTCAGCCCACTGATATGAGCCTTGAGTCTTTTGTGATAAAAGTATACACGAAAAGCATTTTCGTGTATACTTTTAAGCGTTGATGAGACATCCAGCCCCAAGAACTTGGGAACTGGGGGATCAAAGTAGCCGTTGGATGTTAAAGTATAATAGGAAAGCCCACTCATTCTGTGTGGCCACCCATTCAGGGAATCAACCAAGGACTTAGTAGCAATTGTGCACTGCCATGCCTAAGACTCCAGTCAAAATGATTAGAAAACCTCTCAGGGATCCAGGGCTAAAACAGGAATACAGTTTAGTAAGCAGTGCATCCACTCAGCTGTAACGAATCAGTTGCAACACACTCGATTTAGGGAAATACAGTGAACAGCTATCCTAGTGTACTGAGTGCTTAGTCAACATCGAGTTTACAAATATTATCTCACCTAACTCTTCCAACATCCCTGGTAGGAAGGTATTATCATACCTATTTACAGATGAGGGGATGAAGTCTCTGAATGATTATGCAACTCTCTCAAGTTAATTTTTTTATGTGACGGATCCAGAATTTTGATTCATGGTTGTCTGATTTCAATGAATAGTGGTTACCAAATACTAGAACTGTCTGTATCAGAATCTCCTAAGCAAGATTTCTGGGTTACTCCCATTCTAATTCAGTTGATCTTGGGGTAGAGAGTAAGAAATTTGTTTTTGCTGAAATCTCAGTAAGATATTCTGCTGCTCATTCAGGCTTGTAAACCACCGACCCAAAGTTAGAAAAAGAAAAGCCATGCCCATTCAAGCACTACTCAGGAAAGTAGTGCCCTGTCCAGCCAGCAAGAGGTCTATCCTTTCATTAGATGTGACCATTTAGGGAGATGTAAAATTATGCCACCCTGACACTATTTAACAATCTTACTTTATAATGAATTTTCCTTGTTCTGGTTCTATTTCACCAAACCTTATGAAAACACAGCTTCCCACGTAGCTCATCTACCAGGAAAGAATATATTGACCTGCTGATTCAGGCCTCTCAACCCTTTCACACAGTGATCTCTGTGAGTATAGTTACTGTGAATCCCTAACTTGTAGACAATCTATGTGTCAAAAGATCAGCTTTCAAGTTTGAGGGCCAGACCCTGGAACTCAATGCAGTTAAAAGCCAGTTTTTTTTTTCTTTTTCCCTCTGAAATAGAAGAGCATATCCCTCATAGGAGTTACTCTTTCAGCCTGATTTCCGGAATAACAAGTATAGCTCTGTAACAGCCACCACCATTATAAGTGAACAAGAAATAAATGTTTTTCTAAGCCATACATAAGTGATTAATACCATACCCAACAAACATAGGAAAAGACGCTTGACCTTGTTAGTAATCAGGAAAATGCAAGTTAAAACCACAATGAAAAAAAGAAAATCAAATTCCACCTTGAGTGGGTGTCTAGAAGCAGCCTTCTCTGGGCGATGCACACACCTGCTCTCAGAAAGCACAGCAAGGCCTCCCACTTACTCTGCAACTGTTGATGGGGGTCTTGAATGCATATGTGTGCTTTGCCAGTTTAACTCTGAGATGACAGTATTATTTTCTCTATCTTTAAGTTCTCAGGCAACGAGTATTTCACCAATGCCTAAAACATTCAAAATACAAAATTACATTAATGATGTAAGAATATTTGCCCTAATATTAAAAGATGAAGTTCTACCAAAGTTAAACTTTGTGGAAATTTTAACAATATTGAATTATAGTTGAACAATCATATAGTAAGTTAATTATTAGAACTGTACTTTCCAGTAGTATTTATTAGGGTTATGATGTAAACTTTATTATTGTTTGTCTTTGGTAAGATCACACAGATATATTTTGGTGTTGGCAACAACAGGAGATCTCAAAACCATGTTAAGTATTCTCAAGTGTGGAAATTCATGAGACCCTTCAAGCAAGGTCAATGTTTAAAGAGTAAAACAGAAACCTATTATGTATTGTTTGCATTCAGTGGCTTCAACTACAAAGAGGTGAGATGAGCAGTAGATTCACAGGAAGCTGTTTCTCTTCTTGATGCACCTGCTCAGAAGTCTACTTGGGGGCCAGAACATGGAGTGAGGACAGGCTTTGGACCAGTGTCTTCTTGCCCATGAGCCTGCCTTGCATTCCTCCCTTCTAGCAAGGTCTTAGGGGCCAAAGCCCTTGATTATGGACATGGTGGGGATGAAGAGGCAAGGCTGGCGGGGTGGTAAGCTGGGCTTTAAGAATTTTCATTAGGAGCTGGAGTGAATGCCAATCACCAAATCACCTGAGATTTTCCTATTTTGGATGGGAAGTATTTTTGCTGTGTGCCTACCTTCTGCTTACTTTTTAAAAAAGTAAATACATGTAGTTGATAGACTTTTAAAAAATAGAGATTGAGAAAGAAATTATAATGCACATAATTTACTGAGCAACAAAATACCATATCTAGACAAAATTGTGTGGGTGATCATTTCTGTCAGTACTGGAGGATCTATGTATTATTAAACTGAAGCTTTTGACTCTTAATTTTTGTAAAGAATGATATTCTTTTAGCATCACAAAATCCAAGAAGCATAATATAAAAAATGGCTGGCAAACGATGGCTAAGGGAGTCAAATCCCACCTGTTGCCTTTTTTTGTAAATAAAATTTTATTAAAATACAGCCATGCCTGTTTGCTCTGTATTGCCCATGGCAAGTTTTGTGCTATAATGACAGAGTTGTGCAGATTCAACACAGACCATATAACCCACAAAGGCTAAAGTGTTTCCTATTTGGCCCTTTACAGAAAACATCTGTTGACTCCTGATACAAAGCAAAGTTCCAAGAAGCTAAAGTATGAAAATATTCCTTTTTCATAAAATTCTTTCTTATCCCCTTTACCATAAGCTGAAAACAGTATAGCAAGAAATTATTGCTAGCTCCAAAACCTAGGAGGTTTCAATAAATTTCCAAAACATGCCTCACTAATGAAAAGAACAATTTTAAGAATGTAATGACCAGTGTGGTTCTTTTCATTTATTTATTTCATAGTAACTCATAATGTTGATGGATTAAAAAAGTGCTTCATTCTGGCTTTAAAAGACACATTTTGAACTCCCAGATTTACATCTGGGATCTGTTATTTTTAAGAACGTGTTGAGGAAATTCTAAAAAGAGAACATTTAGGGGATAAAGAAGAAACTGGCTAGAAATTATTCAATTGATCTTAAAAAATAAGATTAGAATCCTTATTCCAGTACAGAATGAGAATGAAAATGTAGTTTCAGAAAGGAGAAATCATAATGCACATTATTTACAGAGCAATAGAATATCGTATCTAAACTCACTGTGTTACTACTGGTCATTTCTCTCAGTACCAGAGTTCGGTAATGGAATGCATTCTTCCTCATCTTCAGAAGAATTTTTTTAAAAACACAGATTTTTTTTCCTGGTTAATTTCTGTCCCTAATTTAGACTTTAGGTGACAATACCGAAGTAACAAGAGAAAAGATCATTTTAACAACGGGCAGAGTTTCATTCATTCAACAAAGGTACATTGAGCATCAACAAGGAAGAGGCCCTGATCCAGGCGCTTGAGTTGCTAACTGTGAAAAGTGGAAACGCACCTCCCCCATCTGAAAGAGCATGGCCAGGTTTCTGCCTTGCTGTCCAGAGGGAAGGCCTGTAGACACACTTTCCCACTTATGAAATAAGTCATCTACCACCCAGAAAGATTTTTAAGAGGATCCGTGAGTTAATGTTTACCAACCGCTTTGATATCCTAGAATGAACAAGGGCACATCAGAAAGAAGTGGCTGTGCTGGAATTTGGAGGCCGTTCAAAAATCCACCCCAGCAAGTCTAATGGTTTGTTTTCAACATTTATTTAACCTCCTTCTGTTATCAAGAAACCTGAGAGCTCACTGAGGAAGTTTATACTGGAGGAAATGGGGAAAGTGTACATTGTTTTTGAGTTGTTTTGTTAAGGCTTCTAGATGGGAAGAGTGTGTGTTTTATAATCATGAAAGTTTGCCCAGCTTGTAGAGATGTTGCAGGTTTCAATCTTCGAGCCAACCAAGCTTGAGTATCACGCTGTGCTGCCTTAGAAAAGCCGATGTGCTTAGAGCCCTTGAAATAAACTTAAATTCTGCCCTTGAAATAGCTATAAATGAACTTGGCCTCTGCCCAACACAGGCCAGTGGAGAGAACATGCCAGGGGGAAATGTTTTTGTCCATCCTGGAATGGCCAGCTGTTGCTGCGTGCCAACAAGTGGCGGGCACAGAATTGCCGGATCTGTGGGAATAAGCAAACAGTTCTGTTTTCTGCACAGAAACCCATTTCCCTGTGCTTCATATTGACAATTGTGAGCTATATTTACAAAGGGGTTTGTATGCAAAAGCAGCATCCACTAGGGTAGTGACAAATATTTACCCCAGCAGGTCTGGCGGCTGCCCCACCCAGTTGCTTTTTATAGAGCCAGGTGATAACACGTTTCGAGGTGCTGGTTTGAGAGGCAAGTGTTTACTGGCATAAAAATGTTCTTTAATTAGTATTTACCTCAGGGCCAGGTGGCATAAATTGTTGCTTATGCTGATACAAGAACAGATTGAGATATTCTTGTATGAAGGGAGAAAGGAGTGGTAGGCCCAACCTTTGGACTTGGGGTATATGTGTTTAAGTTAGCTTGATTTGACCCTAAATTAGCTTTGATCCAGTCTCATCATTGGTTAACATGCATTTAAAATAGCCTTCCTAGCAGCTAAGGACACTGTGCCAGATCTGATCTTCAAAGCTAATAACGTCAAGTTGTACGCTGCATAGGTAATGCAATACATCATCTCAGTGCTTCATAAAAGTTATTTTTTATCCCAATGTTGATGAGTGGGAACTTTAAACATCTCCCAGGAACAGATTATCTCAATAAATGCTAAAATAAGTAATATTTTAAGCAAAAAAAATTGAATGGAGAACTATCTTTTATTTCCCTCTAATCTCTAATATGAAAATATTTTATTAGAAATCTTGTTTCTATTTTAAATGACTTAAAATAAATGTACTGTTTATAACAGGACTGGCATATAGTAAGGACTCAATTATCTATCTATATAGATGTATTTTTAAAAATATATTTACAAGGATGAGTATTTATAATATGGTTTTTAAAAAAGAAGAGTACAAACTATATTGTCTATTTTTCTCATGGCCAATATTAATAGTCAAGGCTCGCATAGCATTTGCTATATGCTAGTCTCTGTTCTAAACACTTACCATATATTGATCTCCTTAATTCTCAGGCAACCTTATGAGATAGGTATTATTAGCATGCTTATTTTGTTTGATGGGGACACAGAGACATTGAGGCTAATTTGGGGTCAAATTAAACTAATTTAAACACACATACCCCAAATCCAAAGGGCGTATTTTGCCAGGGCTCATATAGCTAGTGAGGGGCAGGCTGAGACAGAACCCCAGAGTGTCTGAGTAGAAAGTTTGTGCACATTGCTCTCCTGCCACTCAAGAGGTCAAATGCATTCATGTACTAAGCAATGCCCCTCACATTCTCTCTTCTCTAGCACTCACTACACATGCTTCTTATTTATTGGTGCTTCGACACCATTATGACAGGTGCTCATTATGGTGAACCCATACCAAGATCTTGAATTACATTTGAATCAATAACAGATTACAGAATATTTACTGTGATATTTACAGTTGAAGAAATAATCAATAGAGAGCACAATAGAATTAACTTATTAAAATATATTATTTGGGTGTCAGGAAGGTAGTGGGAGAGGAAGTGATGGCTCTGACTCGGGCGGGGCAAAGGCAACATATGTAACCTAACCTAAACGTTTGTACCTCTGTAATATTCTGATAAAATGAAATAAAATACGTTATTAACCAGGACTCCCTACCCCTTTCAGCATGCCAGATCAAAAACTATTCTTAGGATAGTTGGGACGATAGCTTTCAGATGATGGCTTTTGACCTCATAAGAACATCAGAGTTGATGCCTGTGCTGATGCAGAATCTTACTGGCCTTAGTAACACTGCGTGTTTATTTTCAAAACCGTGTAGTTTAATCACTGCCATATTTCTCCTGTCTTTCCATAAAAGCAATAGTACCTTCTCTACTGATTTCTATCTATATCCTAGTAAGAGAACTTTTTGTTTTTTAACTTCCAGCAATTAGGTGACTGTAAATTTTAACATGTCGATTTATGACTTTGAAGTACTTTAAGGATTTTTGTCTGCTATGTTTGCACTTTATTTTCCTCTCTGCCAACTTCAGGACAGAGTATATGCTTAAAAACAATATTCATCCAGGCAGTATTTATGGTATGAAAATAAAGCCATTGTTTAACAACAAAGAAAAAAGTTTCCTTTTTTTTATTATTCCTATTTGTAGCCTATTTCAACAATAAGATTTACTTGCAAAGCACCTGAGGGTCAAGGCTATTTGCACATAGAATGGGACATGTGTCAGCCCTATGACTGCAGGGTAAGGACTGGTGTGATTTGATTCGTCATCTATGTTATACTGGTGGTAGAGTCAAGAAAAACAATGAAATGCTATATAAGCTATGAGAAATGAAAATTTTAGGTTTCTTAATCAACAGTAGTTGGAACAGTGATTGTGATTTTCTGAGTTGAGGGTAGATGTCTAATCTGCATTGTTTTATTCATGTGTATGAATCTCAGGCCACAAACTCAGATTTATAAGAACTGTGACTTCCTTTATTTTCAACAACTCAATTTCTATTTTAAGCCACAATCCTACTGGACTGGCAGGATTTTTAAAGAAAAGTCTTTTTTAAGAATTTTCTCACCCTCATTCCTACCCTCCATCAACCTGGGCACATCAGATAGCCATTTCATAACAGGGATAGTCTCTGTTCCCAGTGGTGCTAAGCAAGAGCCCCAGAAGCCCCTCACCCTAACTTTCTCACTCCTCCCCCTGACCCCAAGGGGAAAATCACCGTTTATTTTGGGGTCAGTGGTGCTATTCTCATGTCTTTAGACCAAACCATTTCTACCCCTCCCCAACCCATTTTGCAATCTTTTTTTTTTTTTAATTTTAACCTTCTTTGCAAAACTTTGTAAGTGTCCATAAAGGCTTGGGATTTGGGGATGCAAAAGTCATTCCCTACCTGACTTGACCTGCAGGTGGTAAAGCTGAGGGAAAGTTTAGGAATGGAAAGGAGAAAGTCCAAGAAGGACAACATGGGATAATATTTCAAAATATTTCCCTGTTCTATATGTTGATAGGCAGTAGTGTTGTGGTGGTTAAGAGGACAGTCTCTGAAGGCAGGCTGCCTGGTTTGACTCTCAACTCTACCACTTTTTTTTTTTTTTTTTTTGAGACAGAGTCTCACTCTGTTGCCCGGGCTGTAGAGTGCCGTGGCATCAGCCTAGCTCACAGCAACCTCAAACTCCTGGGTTCAAGCAATCCTTCTGCCTCAGCCTCCCAAGTAGCTGGGACTACAGGCACGCGCCACCATGTCCGGCTAATTTTTTACATATATTTTTAGTTGTCCAATTAATTTCTTTCTATTTATAGTAGAGACGGGGTCTCACTCTTGCTCAGGCTGGTCTTGAACTCCTGACCTTGAGCTATCCACCCGCCTCGGCCTCCCAGAGTGCTAGGATTA
>CAUYRT010010292.1:0-28703 GCA_963574885.1 Lepilemur ruficaudatus
AGTTTACAATAAAGTTAAGACAGCACATATGTACAAAAAGACCTAAGAATACCAATAACACAACTTCCAAATCATCTTCTCTGCTTCCACAGCCAGATGCCCAGTTCTAGACTAGATGATACGACTTCTCACTGTGTGCCCTACCACAGAACGTCCCCAGTGTCAACGGGCCTCCCTTGTGCTGCTCAAGTCAACCCTCTTCTTCACTGTCGACTCAAAAGCTTGACCACATCTATTCCTGGCTTTTCCTTTGAGAACTGGAGGAAACAAAATTATTATCTGCAGATAATGAGAATGCCTAACCTGGAAATAAAATATTCAACAGAAAACCTATTTTAACTAACATAAAGGGGATAGTTAAAAATGCATAGATAATCTGGGAGATGAACACACATGAAGCTCTGACTCAAGGGGGGAGGTGGGGAAACGGCAATATATGTAACCTTAACATTTGTACTCCTATGATATGCCGAAATAAAAATAAAAAAATAAAAATAAAAAAAAGGTCTCAATTTATGAGACCAATTTATGATGGTCTCAATTTTTACACTGTTTTCAACTAGCCATCTTTTCTTAATGTACGTTTCTTAATATTAGTCAATAAGCCCAAGGCAAACGTGCTTTCAATGATTACATCAGAGCCAGTGGAGAGCTTGCAAGGGCTGCGAAGACTGAGTTTTGGGGTTGGGCAGGGCCGGGCCCGGTGTGAAGATGTGCTCTCTGGTGAGAGCACATCTCAGGAGGGCGAGGTCCGGGCGAGCACAACTGCCCTGGAAGAACTAAACAGCTGGCCGGAGGAGCCACGCTGTCGGGAACTGCCGTCCATCCTGCCTCCTTATATCCTTGGCTGTCACGTCCACCTAGAGAGGAGCGTGGGTGGCTCACGAATCTCC
Source organism: Lepilemur ruficaudatus (assembly GCA_963574885.1). Classification (NCBI taxonomy): domain Eukaryota; kingdom Metazoa; phylum Chordata; class Mammalia; order Primates; family Lepilemuridae; genus Lepilemur; species Lepilemur ruficaudatus. The sequence continues at coordinate 894 of CAUYRT010010292.1, forward strand.
CCCGCCAGCCCCAGGCCTGTCACATGGCTGCCGGGCCAGTGTGAGAGCCTCCCAGTGTCCCTGTCCACACTGTCAGCAGGTGGTCACTTCTTGCTCCCGAAGGGGTCAAGGGGTCAGCCTCAGCTGTAACAAAATACCTGTCTATGCATGGCAAAGGGGAAAGTGACATTCGCCTACCACTGATCAGAGGCTGGGTTTCATGACATAAGGGGCAAGGTCCTTTTATGTTCCATGAGACTCTCGTGGGAGTTTACCCTGAACCCTTAAAATTGAACTCTAGAGATAAAAAGGGCACTTACAAACTCAGGTTATAAATCACAAAGTTATCAAAAGGCAACTTACCAAGACTTTTGAGGAAGCCACAGAGCCTTCTGGATGCATCAGTTACACTGAGATGGAATTTAGCAGCAAAATAAGGCAAAGATTGAGGACACACAGACACTACCAGCACTTTGTGCTTTGAGGTATCACATTTCTAGAAGGAGAAACAGAATGGTATATATGTTGATTATACGTGGAGTAAGTTAGACACCTTGATGAAAAATTCAGAACAATGTAACAGATGCTCTATGCAAAGACTAATAAACTAGACAAACACTGGCAAACAATTAAAGAAAAGGAGAAAAAAATCAGGATTAAAAAATGAGACATGAGCCGGGCATGGCAGTGGCACCAGCTACTCAGGAGGCTGAGGCAGGAGGATCGCTTGAGCCCAGGAGTTCAGGGCTGCAGTGAGCTGTGATCATGCCTGTGAATAGTCACTGCACTCCAAGAGAGGCAACACAGAGACTCCATCTCAAAAGACACAAGACCAGATCTAAGATAATTTTGTCAATTTTAAGAACATCATATTAATGAATGTAAACAAATGGAGGAAATGAGACCCAATAATAAAAACACACTCTAAAAATAGTGTCCAGAGAGATGCCTTCTGAAGTCATCAGGCCCAGAACATTTTAGAGGCAAATTTTTAAGGAGGGAATAATTCCCATCCTCAAACTGTTGTATCTATCAATGAAAAAAGAATGGAAGATTCTGGAACAACTGGCTTGTTCAAATGGAAAGGACTTTATTCAAATCTCACACTACCCTGAAACATAAATTGTAGATTGGACAAGCAGCATAAGATATAAATTGTCAATAAACATCATCTAAGACCTCCAGCTCTCTAATAAGCAGGAAATGCAAATGAGATCATTTTCTACCCGTTGGATTGGGAAATAATCCTGAATCTGGTGTGGAGTGTGGTCAGGGTAGCGAGACACAGCCACCTGCCTGCATCGCTTGTGGGAGTACAAAGTGACAAAGGCGCTTTGGCAACAACTATCGATGCTACAGAGTTTAAAGTCTCTGGTGGTCCTGCAGAGCGCCGCAGAGGAAACCAAGCTGTATCACAATCGACGTGAGTCTGTTCAACATAGCAAAATGGCGAAAGCCGTTCTGTCCCCTGAAAGGCCGAGGATGAGCGCGTCGGGACAGGGCTGCCAGGGGCGGAGGTGTCTCCTGGTTCAGACCATCCTAAGGGGCAGCCCACTGATCGCTCACGGGCCTCCCAGGCATCCACATGCCAGGAAGGGCGCCCCCAGACACAATTAAGGCTAACAACAGAAAGACACACATTTCTATCTCAACTGCGGCCCAAATGGTGCTGGAAAACTTGTCCAGGAGGACATCACGGGGTGAGTGGTGAACACTGAAGGCCGCCTGGCTCTGTTCCCTGTGCTGTGACGTTCCCATCAGCCAACAGGTGCCCACAACTGTGGAACCTACTGACACAGGGGTCAGGGTTAGGGTTTCATCCCTCGCTTCCCGCAGGGGTTGGGGAGAGCGCCGAAAACGAAGTGCTTTTCAGCCTCATCTGCCTTGTCTTTCCTTTCTTTCCCTTTCAACTGTCTCACTGAGACAGGTGACACCAGGTAGTTTCCTGCAGAAGGCCTGCAGGGATGAGCTGGAAGAGGTAGGCAGGGATGACACTTTCCTGAAGGGTCTTCACCTGGCCCGTAAGAACTCACCCCCATCTCTGAAAACGTGCTCCGGAGGTAGAACACCACAGCTGGGCACTGTGCCACCCACGGGATCTGGGCCACGCTACCTGCCCTCATCAGGCAGAGGCCTCCCCTTAAGCCACAGGAGCCTGATGGGTGGTGCCAGCCCCCACCACTGCCTAAGCGTCAGCAGGGGAGCGTGAATCTTTGCAGGGATTTGGTTCTTGAAGGAGGGGCTTGAGAGAAGGTGAACTACTGCTCAGGATGTCCTGATGCTGCAGGGGAAAGGGCGAAATGTCTGCTCACGTCTGAGCAGATGCTTCCATGTCCAGGAGGAACATGGGCCTCACCTGGACCCCCACCTGCCTCCCCCAGTTCATATCCCCAAAATCAGCAAGTGCCATTGGACGTACCTTATTAAGGTTCAGAACATGGAAGAAGTCCTTGGCATTCTGCTGGGAAAGCTGGACTCCCTCCTCTGCAGTCAGGCAGCTGTCACATGCCAGGCAGTCGCTCAGAAATATCTTGGCATCGGCCAACTTATGGAATTCTCCCTTCTGCAAGAGAAAGATGGCAGGTGTGATTCTCCAACACACACTCTTCAGTGTGCTTCTACAGGGAGGTGACACCAATACAAAGCTCACACTAAACACTGGAGACAATACCAGGGGCCAGGCCTGGTGCTCAAGAGGCTGGAGAGAGACAGCATCTGCCTCTGAGCAGCTCCAGGTGACAGAGGAACCGGAGCATGGGACCCAGCCCAGGATGACACCAGAGAGTCATGCAGATGACAATCAGAGTGGAACCCGGCCCTCCCCACGCATCCCTTCAGTGCCTGTGACTTGGCACTGATTGTCCCTCCAGCTCCCCACTCCCAGAGCTCACCCAGCCCACACTCCCCACAGGTGGTGCCCACAGCCCTGGCCTCTCCCTCGAGGCTCAGAACTTTACAGCCCACTGCTGGCTGCCAGTTTCCACTTGGATGTGCAACAGGATCCTCAAACCACCCAAGACTGAAATGTGGATACGCAAATCTGCCCCTGCCCCACCCGTGTCAACAAGAGTGACGCTGCTCACCCGGCCACTGAGCCTACAGAACCTTGGCATCCAGCCTTGAATCCCCACTCTCTCCTTCGTGACTGGCCTGCACCCCCAGAGATCCACTAACACATAAACCACATCTTTGCTCTGCTCGGAGCCCTCAACCCGGCAGCCCCTCGCACGAGGGCCTCAACCTGGCCAGTGCCTCACTCTGCTCCCACCCCTCACTGCCTCCTTGCTTCCCACACGTGCAGCCACACCAGTCCTTGCTGCTCTTGCCACCCGAGGGCCCCAGGCTCACCCCTCGAGTGCCCTCAGCACAGACGTCCAACACCTGCCAAAGCAGCACCACCCCTCGCCTGTCTGTGCCCTCCCTCCCGCGTCAGTACCATGAGGCTGTGAACTCCGTCCTGCTCCCGTCCGCTCCCCAGCACCCTCTGGGTACTGCACACAGAACTTGTGCAACAAACTTCTGGTGGATGAAACTATGAAGATTCTGAAGTTTACTGGAGTCATTTCAACAAATTTATGAAGACTCCTCAGACAGTCTGTGTGTTTTCTTTAAAACATGATGTGACAGGAGACAGCTCTGGACATGCCCCTTCCACAGTGCACTCAGAACAGGAGCTCAGGCTGTCACCTCTGCCACCCCCCTCCCCAGACATGACCCAATGTCCCTGCGCAGCCTGTTTTCCCTGGGATCTTGCTCTGTTACAGATGGGGACACAGATGGTCTGCACAAGGCCCAAGAGTCTGCATTTCAAACAAGCTCCCAGGTGGGGTTGGAGCTGCCACTCCTCGGGTGTGGTGCCTACTGGAGACTGTGGAGCTGCACGGAGTTCTGCCTCTACAGGCCCCCACAGCCTGTCCCTACCAAGATCCACAACCACCCCGCACCACCTCACCCAGCAGTGCCTCCTCCCGGCCTCGCCATGGGGCACGCTGTGCACAACCCAGTCCTCCTCCTACAAGTCTTCATGGCTCAGGTCCAGCTCCAGCTCCTTTCCGCCCCTCACACTGCTTCCTCCTGCCTCCTAAACTCACGTTTTCTGGAGAAACGCTCTTCCCTTTTACCCAGCCCATCAGCCTCACTATTCCTGAGCACCTGCCGCCCCTGCCAGCCGTGCTTCCTGCTCTCCTCCCCGAAACTCCAGACCAACATCCCGCAGAAGCCTCAGTGTCCATGCAGGTAAAACTACACTCACCTGTGTCGTGCCCTCTCTTCTGCTTCTACACCCTGGCTGACTCACCCAGGCCCTCCAAGCTGCCTCCCAACTGGCTTCCTTCGATCTCCCCCGACTCCAGCCAGCTCAAGTCTGCTGCCTCTGTGACTTGCCCTAAAGCACACACCTGAGTCTTTCCCCACGCCAGACAGCCTCCACAGCTCTTCACTGCCATCCGCCTGGCGAGAGCCACTGCCCCTCCTCAGGTCACATCTGTCCACACACTCCCTGTGCCTGGCGTGCCCGTGTCCCAGCCCTGCACTCCACCACCCTTCAGGGCCCCCTCCACTCACCCTTCCCCACCTGCTGTCATCCTAACCACCGCCCCTGCAGGGCACCTGCTTGGGCTGTGCACACTGGTTATCTCACCCTCTCCACAGCCCTGGGAGGGAAGGGCTCAAGGCTCCCGATCACTGATAAGGAAACAAGGGCTCACAGGTCTTAGGCATCTGTCCACGGTGATGCCACAGGAAGGCAGGCGTGGGAGGGGCCCTGGGCCTGGCTGCTCTGGAGCACTGGCCCCGACTGGCACCAGGGCTCCCACCTCTCTTCTGCCTGTGGCCAGCTCTCCGGGTGCTTGTCCAGCCCCTGCTGCTCCCTGAAGAGCCGAGTGACACACACGGGGGGTGACGGAGGCCAGATCAAATGCCACATGGGGACTACTAAACAGAAAGGGAGAATCTGTTACCTGCCTCTGTGTTGCAATTCTCCACTTACAAAACTGGTACCAATACTTTCTAGGGGAAAAAGTGACCCTAACCTTTCCCCACCACATCCTTTCCTTGGTAAAACGGGGATGATGGTAGGGCTTATCTGAAATGCTCATTCTGAGCATAAAATGAGACTGCACTTCCATCAGTGCCAGACTCAGGGTCCGTACCCAACAAACATAAACCATCCCTAATAGCCCAGGAGAATTTAAAAACAAGAGCTGAATTAGAATAAAAACAACCAGAAAAACAAACTTACAGAATCATAAAATTTTGAGTAACTATATGAGATACCTACCTGAATCCACATTTCACAGAGTGGAACTTTCCACTAAACGCTTCAAGTGTGACTATCATACCACCGTTTCTTTGCTCCCAGTGCAGCCTGCCCTGGCTCGGTGTGTTCTGAGACAGGCCTGTGACGGCACCGGACGGTCCTGCACGACCCCCAGCCCTCTGGGTTCCCTGCTGTCTTCCTTAGAGCGCTAGCATGCACGGCGACCGCTAGCACGCACGGGGACCGCTAGCACGCATGGGGACCGCTAGCACGCACGGCGACCAGAGTCCCCAAAGACAGCAGTGGCGGTTTGCTCTAGGTGGATACAAAACTGAAGCATCTACTTGCCTCTCCATTTTCCTGGGTGGGACTCGGTGCCTCCTCCGACTCCTGGTCATCAGTTTTTGTTTTTTTAATGCATTCCTTAAAAAGACAAAGAAACGTTACTAAAGAACAACTCTTCATCTCTCTCCGTTTAAAAAACGTGCATACTCTGACCAATTAACCATATGGCTAGAAACCTTTCCTGCAGAAATAACAGCACGTATATATACTTAAGGACACGGACACACTTCCACAACGCTGCTGCTTGCAGAAAACAGAAGCTAAGAGCAGCGCGGCCGTCCACCAACCGGCTACCGGGAGTCTGACCTGCGAGGACACAGGGCTGCCTAGAACACGATGCCGCTACTGCAGAGAAGGAACGAGAACAGTGGGAAATGCTCTGAAAACGTCTCCCGCGGAGCGCGACGTAAAAACGAGCGCGCTGCAGCCCGGTACCCACGATACACCCCAGGGTCTGCAACGACGCGCGCCCACGCGGGCCCCGCCAGGCTGCGCTGCCCGGTCCAGGGCCGGCAGGGAAGTGGCTGGAGCCGGTTCCCGTCCGGGCGGCCGGTCACGGGGGGGGGGTTGCGCGCGTTTTGAGAGCTCCGGTTGCCGCGGCGTCGCGAGGGCGCACGAAACGGGGACAGGCGCGGCGCGGAGCGCGAAGCCCAGGCGCCGCCCGCCCCTCCGCCGGAACCCGGGGCTTCCCGCCGCGCGGACGCCGACCCCGGCCCCGGCCGCCCCGAGGCGCGCGGCGCCCACCTTCCGCGTGCAGTGCTCACACTTCATCTGGAGCGGGCGGGCGCGACGCCGGCGCCGGGCCTGACGAGACCACCGGAAGACGCGGACGGACGCTGCGGCCCGCCGCCCACCGCCCTTTGTTGTCCTCCCCGGGCCCCGGCGCGTCCCACCCCCGACGGCTGAGATCGCCCAATGACAGCGCCGGGATAAAGCAAGCCACACCTCTAAGCCAATAGGAGCGCCCAGAGGACGGTGCGGCCCACCAGCTGTGTCTAAGCCAATGAGAGCACCCGAAAGAGGCGAGCCCGGCGCCGGAGCCAATCGAAGTGCGCGGGGCGGAGCGCGGCCGGGCCCGGCGCGACATTTCACATGCCGCTTGGGGCCCGGGGCCGGTCCTCGCGCTGGTTTCGCTTCGCGCGGGGAGGGCGGCGGCGACTGACTGACGAGGGAGCTGGGGAGCGCGCGGACTGTCCCGCGGGGACCAGTCGGGGCAGTTCCTGGGCGCTGGGCCCGGCAGACACTAGAGCCGCCATTGCCCCCCCGTGGCGCGTCACGTAGGCCCGGCGAGGCTGCATTGCGCATGCGCGACGCTCTCGGCGGGACCGCGCGGCCGGAGCCGAGAGCACGAGGGCGGACTTCCCGGGGCGCCGGGCGCGCGGTGCCGGCCTGGGTTCCACTGTCAAAGCGAAAATAATTATTGTTCCTCCCACGGACTGATGGCAGCTGATAAAAACGTGCTGATGTCACGTGCAGGGCTGTAGTGGCAATGCGGGGCTCTGAGGCCCGGGCGAGTTGCCGAGTCGGCGCATGCGCGCTGTGGGGGTCCGCGTGCCGGGACGGAGCGCGCGTGGGACCGTCGCGCCGGCGGGACCGAGGACCCGGCTCCCGCCCGTGTGCGCTCTGCTTGAAGCCGAGGCGGACTCCCGCCTTTCCTCTGGCGTCGTGGGAGGCAAAGAAATGTTTAAGGCCGTGCCGGTCCTCGACGCCCGCGGGAATCTCAGTTTTTTCCACTGATGAGCGTTTTCGTGCCAATTTTTACAGACAGTCCACTCCGCTGCCCCGCCCTCCGTGGGGAGCTGTCTTCCGTGCAACCGGTCTCGGGAGCCACAAAGGCTGGGGACCGCGGTGACGCAAGTTCGCGTCAGCGCCTCCCAGAACATGCGAAAGAAAGCTTAATTTTAGGGGGTCATTTGTATGTACTTCCTGTTAACGTTTTTAAAGCATAACCGCAGTATTGTTATCATGCTCGACCAAAAGAGCAAACGACAGTCACTTGCTTTTATCAAATACCCAGTCAGTGGTCCAGATTTCCCCCACTGTCTCGTGTTTTTTCACGATTTATTTAAACCAGGAACTAAATGAAGTCCAATGTATTCCATTAGTCTACATTGCAATGGGTTTATATGTTTAAGTCTCTCTTTAAAAAGAAAAAAAAACGTTTTGATTTTGACGTAACGTGAGATGCAGAAGTTCCAAAGAGAGTTCCTGGAATTAATGTGTTTGTTCTTGTTTTTTGATTTGTAGGTGCCGTCCACATCTCTGTACCCGTCCTTATATTTGCCTGGAGTGTTCCCCACAGTTCTACCTGTGTCCCTGGGGAATCCTTTAGAATATCCTTGTGTTCTGAATTGCCAGTAACTGGGTCGTTAGATCACTCCGGAGGGTCAGTCACATTCCGGTGAAATTTTTTCTGGCAAAACTACTTCATAGACGGTGTTGAGTACTTCCAGTACCTAACTTCTTTTTATAATGCTAATTAGCAGACATTAATGTAATTGCATCGGTCCATTAATTCATTAAGGTGATTTTTTTTTTTTAAAGAGATGGGGTCTTGCTCTGTCACCCATGCTGGAATGTAGTGGCAACATCATAGTTCACTACAGCCTCCAACTCCTAGGCCCAAGCTGTCCTCCCACCTCAGCCTCCCAAATTGCTGGGATTACAGGTGTGAGCCACGTAGCCCGGCTCATTAGTGTGACATTTTAATCCTACAGTTTCTTCTTCATTTATTATTGAGAATACTTGTATAATGAGAAAACTCCCCCCACCCACTATTTGGTTACTCTGTTGTAGATTTTATAAAAAAAAAGGCAGGATAAATGCTTAATTCTTTCCCTTTATTAACCAGTCAAAAAACTTGAGTTTGGTTTGTCACCATCCTTCAAAACTGAACGAAGAGTTAAAATTATATCATTATGAATTACAGGTTGAAACACCTTATGATTTTCAATTCACTGAATTATTGTTATTGATGTGGAAACCTTTTTTTTAAATTTCAGATTATGGGAGTGCAAATGTTTTCATTACATAAACTCCTTTTGTAAAGTTAGAGTCAAAGTTATTGTACCTGTTAGGTGTGAATTTACCCAACACCTCCTCCCGGCTTTCACCTGCTTGATTTCCAATGAGTGTTATTTCCATATGTGCCCGTAAGTGTTGATACATTAGTTCCAATTTAATGGTGAGTACATGTGGTATTTGTTTCCCCATTCTTGTGACACTTCACTTAGAAGACTGGTTTCCAGTTCCATCTAGGTTAATACAAGAGGTATTACTTCACCATTTTTTTATGGCTGAGTAGTACTCCATGGTGTACATATACCACATTTTATTAATCCACTTGTGTTGATGGGCACTTGGGTTGTTTCCCCATCTTTGAAATTGTAAATTGTGCTGCTATAAACATTCAGGGGCAGGGGTCTTTTTTATAAAATGTCCTTTTTTCCTTTGGGTAAATACCAAATAGTGAGATTGCTGGATCAAATGGTAGTTCTACTTTTAGTTCTTGGAGGTATCTCCATACTACTTTTCATAGAGGTTGTACTAGTTTGCAGTCCCACCAGCAGTGTATAAGTGTTCCTATCTCTCCACATCCACGCCAGCTTTTGTTGTTTGGGGAATTTTTCATAAAAGCCATTTTAACAGGAGTTAGGTGATATCTCATTGTGGTTTTGATTTGCATTTCCCTGATGATTAGAGATGTTGAGCATTTTTTCATATGTTTTTTGGCCATTAGTCTGTCTTCTTTTGAAGAAGTTCTTTTCATGTCTTTTGCCCACTTTTTAATGAGGTTCTTTGTTTTTTTCTTGCTGACTTGCTTGGTTTCTTTGTAGATTCTAGTTGTCAGCCATTTATTGGATGTAGAGCATGCAAATATTTTCTCCCAATTTGTAGGTTGGCAGTTCACTCTATTGATTGCTTCCTTGGCTGTGCAGAAGCTTTTTGATTTGATCAGGTCTCATTTGTTTATTTTTGTTGTTGCTGTGACTGCTTTTGTGGTCTTCATAAATTCTTTGCCTAGGCTGATGTCTATATGAGTTTTTCCAACATTTTCTTCTAGAGTTCTTACAGTTTCATGCCTTAGGTTTAAGTCTGTTATCTGTCGTGAATTACTTTTTGTGAGTGGTGAGAGGTGCAGATCCTCTTTCAGTCTTCTACATGTGGCTATCCAATTTCCCCAGCACCATTTATTGAATAGTGATTCTTTTCCCCAGAATATGTTTTTGTCTGCATTGTCAAAGATTAGATGGCTATGTGAGGATGTTTTTATACCTGGGTTCTCTGTTCTGATCCATTGGTCTATGTCTCTGTTCTTGTGTCAGTACCATGCTATTTGGGTTACTATAACCTTATAGGATAGCTTGAAGTCTGGTAAATGGATGCCTCCTGATTTGTCCTTTTTGCTTAAGGTTGTTTTGGCTAAATGGGGTCTTTTCTGGTTCCACATGAAGCGTAGAATTACTTTTTTCTAGATCTGTGAAAAATGACTTGGGTATTTTAATGGGAATTGCATTGAATCTATAAATCATTTTGGGTTGTATAGGCATTTTACCAATGTTGATTCTACTGATCAATGAGCATGATATGTTTTTCCATTTGTTTGTGTCATCTGTGATTCCTTCCCTCAGTGTTTCCTAGTTCTCCACGTAGAGGTCTTTCACCTCCTTGGTTAATATATTGCTAGGAATTTTAATTTCTTTGTTGCTATTATGAAAGGTATTGAGCCTTTGATTTGATTTCAGCTTGACTGTTGTTGGGGTATAGGAATGCTACTGATCTACCTACATTGATTTTGTAACCTGAGGCTTTGCTGAATTTATTTATCAATTCCAAGAGTCTGTTGGCAGAATCTTTGGGGTTTTCTATATAAGATCATCTCATTAGCAAAGAGCAATAGTTTGACCTCCTCTTTCCCTATTTGGATACCCCTGATTTCCTTTTCTTGTCTGATTGCTCTGGCTAGCACTTCCAGCACTATGTTGAATGGAGTGGTGACAGTGGAAAACTTTATCTGGTTCCAGTTCTAAGCAGGAATGCTCTCAATTTTTCCCCATTCAGTATGATGTTGGCTGTGGATTTGTCATATATGGATTTTGTAATTGTGAGGTATGTTCCATCTATGCCTACTTTGTTAAGAGTTCTTATCGTAAAGGGTGCTGAATTTTGTCAAATGCTTTCTCTGCATCTATGGAGAGGATCATGGTCTTTGTTTTTTTCTTCTATTTATGTGGTGAATCACATTTATAGATTTGTGTATGTTGAACCATCCTTGCATCTCCAGGATGAAATGAACCTGATTGTGGTGGATTATTTTTCTGATGTGCAGCTGAATTCGGTTTGCTAGGATTTTATTTAGAATTTTTGCATCTATATTCATAAGAGATATTGGTCTGTTGTTTTCTTTTTTTGTCGTATCCTTTCCTGGCTTTGATATCAAGGTGATATTGCTGCATAGAATTAGTTGGGGAAGATTCCTTCCTTCTCAATGTTATGAAATAATTTCTGCACTACAGGTACCAGTTCTTCTTTGTATGTGTGGTAAAATTCAGCTGTGAAACCATCTGGTCTCAGACTTTTTTTGTGTGGAAAGGTTTTTTCTTGCTGCCTCAATTTGTTACTTGATATTGGTCTCTTCAGTTCTATTTCTTCCTGATTGAGCCTACGGAGGTTGTGTATTTCCAAGAATTTGTCCATTTCCTTGACTTTTTCATGTTTATGTGCATAGAGATTTTAGTAGTATTCAGAGATATTTTGTGTTTCTGTGGTATCAGTTGTAATATTTCCTTTTTCATTTCTGACTGAGCTTATTAGGGTTCTTTCTTTTCTGTTTTAGTTATTCTAGCAAGAAGCCTGTTGATTTTGTTTATCTTTTCAACAAACCAACTTTTTCTTTTATTAATCCTCTGTATAAATCTTTTGGCATCTATTTCGTTTAGCTCTGCTCTGACCTTAGTTATTTCTTTTCTTTAGCTGGGTGTGAGATTGGTTTGCTCTTCCTTTTCCATTTCCTTGAGATGATTCATCAGCTATGTGACTCCTGAGTAGCAATTATAGGAAAGCAAACTAGGGGACAATGGCTGGTTTTATATATATATATATATATTTTTTTTTTAACTATGCTTATAGCTTTGCAGAGTTGGGGCCCCTACCACAGTTCCCACCTGTGACCTTTTATTACTTTTATAAAGGGGCTGGTCTGATAGTGGGTTATCAGAACTTACATTAGTGTCACTAAAGTTTGTATTCAACCCCCCACTACTAAATTTGAATGACTTTAAAAAAAAATTTTATAAAAGGTGGTTTTGAAAAGACAAAATACAGTGTTAAGTTACACTGGCACTTCTAATTCAAATCCAGGAACGTGGGGTTCTTATTTAACCTTGTTGATCTTACATGTGTGACTCTTGTGAACTAAAATAAAATCTTAAGCCCCCCAAGCCAACTGAATGGACCCCCTCTTGGCCAAGGAGACCCCTCTCTACAAAAAAAAACCCCTTAAAGTTGAATTGCTGGCCATGAGGAGAAGGGGAGTCAGACACACCTGTAACACCTAGTTACACTCTGTCACTTTTGGAGTTACTCTTTTTAACAATAAGATGCAAAATCATTAACAAGCGTAAAGCAGAGGTTAAACCTGCAGGTCATCAATTTACTTAACACATCACTTGAGTCTGGGTATGTGTCCAGTGGCTTGTCTCTGATTAACAGACTTCCTTATGTTAACATAGAATGTTCTAAGCCTTTAGATAAAGCTTCATTTCTTCAACCAATTACAAATCAAAGAATCTTTAAACCCACCTATAACCTGTACATCCCTGCTTCAAGATGTCCTGCTGTTTTGGGCCAAACCAATGTACGCCTTCTATGTATTAATTTATGACTTTATGTGTTAATTCTTGTTTCCCTGAAATGTATAAAACCAAATTGTAACCCAACCACAGTAAGACCACTTGCCCAGAGCTTCTTGGCCGCGGCTGACAATAAACCACTGAAAATTATTTTACGGAATTTGGGTTCTTTTCCATTGACAATCCTTTCTCCCCTGCTGAAATTCCTGGTTCCCAGTAGCACCTACATAATTATTCATTTGCATTCTCTCACATTACACTGACATGGTCTCACACTAACAATGCTAACTCTGCAAACCATAAAAATACAGGCCGGGCGTGGTGGCTCACACCTGTAATCCTAGCACTCCGGGAGGCCAAGGTGGGAGGATTGCTCAAGGTCAGGAGTTCGAAACCAGCCTAAGCAAGAGCAAGACCCCATCTCTACTAAAAATAAAAATAAATTAATTAGCCAACTAAAAATATATAGAGAAAAAATTAGCTGGGCATGGTGGCGCATGCCTGTAATCCCAGCTACTCGGGAGGCTGAGGCAGAAGGATCCCTTGAGCCCAGGAGTTTGAGGTTGCTGTGAGCTAGGCTGACGCCACGGCACTCTAGCCTGGGCAATAGAGTGAGACTCTGTATCAAAAAAAAAAAAAAAGAGTGAGACTCTATCAAAAAATGAAAATAAAAAATAAAATGAAAATAAAAATACGGGCCAGGAGCAGGGGCTCTACCCGGGAGGCCGAGGCGGGAGGATGCTGGAGCCCAAGCGTTGGAGGCTGCAGCAGGTGTGAACGCACCGCTGAGCTCCAGCCTGGGCCAGAGTGAGGCCCCGTCTCAAAAACCCCCCAAATTTACAGTTTTACCGTGGAGCTGCTGCGTATCTTTTGCTAGATACTCCGAGGCGCTCCGTGTCTCTCGGGGTTCCGCGGCGGCCTTCGCGCGTCTCCGCGACCCAGGGCTCGCGCCCCCGCCGGGGGGAAATTGTTACTATCCAGAGACCCGGTGTCAAGCAGGGCCCCGCCCCGGAAGCCAGCCCCGCCCCGCCCCGGAAGTCCGCCTCGATCCCGGAAGCCAGCCCCGCCCCGCCCCACCCCGGAAGTCCGCCTCGATCCCGGAAGTCCGCCCCGTCCCGTCCAGATCCCGGAAGGCCGCACCGCCCCGTGTCCGCCGGTGCCTGTCCCTCGGCCTCCGCGCGGGCTCGTCGCTCGGTAGGCGGGGCGGGGCGGGCTCCGCGCTTCCCTCCCGCGGCGCTCGGGCCGCGCTCGTCCTGCAGTCACGTCTGTGGCCGCGCGCGGTGCAGCCGCCGGGGCCCGTCTTCCGCCGCGGCTGTCCAGTGGCCGGCGGCGCCCACGGGCCTCGGTGTCGGGCCGTCGCGGGGGGCGCCCCGGCCCGGGTAGAGGCGAGTGGTCGGTGCGCACGCATAAGTGTGCACGCGTGTATGTGCGTGCATACGTGCGTTTGTGCATGCGCGTGTGTGCACGCGTGTATGTGCGTGCATACGTGCGTTTGTGCATGCGCGTGTGTGCACGCGTGTATGTGCGTGCATACGTGCGTTTGTGCACCCGTGTGTGCACGCATGTATGTGTGTGCATACGTGCGTTTGTGCATGCGCGTGTGTGCACGCGTGTATGTGTGTGCACGCGTGTGCGTGTGTGCACTCATGTTGGGGGGTCAGGGACGTTCTTGGAGACTTGTCGGTAACCGAGGCCAGGAGGGAGGTGATTCAGGATTCGTTTGTGTGATTCGCATCTACCACTTAATGTGAGGGATTTGATTTGACTCTGCAGGGAAGTATCTGAGAAACTTCGCAGAACTGGGTCCTGGGAGCCAGTGTTTTTTAGCGCACTGACAGCGTGCGAGGGGCTGTCGCAGCCCTGGCAGAGAGCTGCGGAAGATTAGCCTTTGGTGACTCGTTGATTTGGAGTTTTCGGACCCTCTGCTGAGCAGTCTGGAGTTTCAGCAGGGGGAGGACAGTGGAGACAGAGCTGGTTTCTCAGTCCTGCCAGGGTGGACTCAAGCCATGACGAGACTTTCAGTTCCCCTTCTTGGTGGAGGCCAGCACAGGGCAGAGCTGGGATTCTTGGAGGGTGCCGGAAGCTTGAGGGCTGCTGGGGCCCAACGGCTCCCTGAGACTTAGTTTCCAGGTATGGGGGCCCCGCGGTGATCAGGCTGTCACTTCTCAAGTCTTTGTGGGGGAAGTAGCCCCAGTGCAGTCAGTGTAACTGTGAGCAGAAGAGAGCCCTCCCCGCAGAGGAGGTGGAGTCCCTGGGGGATTAAGTGACTTGCCTGACCGCAGAGACCAAGTCAGGCAGGCTGTTGGTGTGTGCGCCTGCAGGCACCTTGGCTGGCGGGTCTGCACCTGGCCTCCTGTCTGCATCTGATGAGGTGGGCGCTTGCCTGTGTGCAGCGGCTCGAGGCTCCAGCTGTCTGTGTCTGTTCTTCCCCAGACCCCAGCTCCTGCAGAGAGTGGTGCCTGCACGTTCCAGGGATGTACATGCAGGTGGAGATGCGCACCAGCTCCTGCCTCCATCTGAAGAGGGCTCCTGGCATCCGGTCCTGGTCCCTGCTGGTTGGTAAGGCTTTCTACGTTTGTCCTTCAAACAGAAAGCCTGACTGGGCATGGTGGTGGCACCTGTAGTCCAGCTACTCAGGAGGCTGAGGCAGGAGGATCGATTGAGCCCAGGAGTCTGAGGCTGCAGTGAGCTGTGATGAGGTCACTGTACTCCACCCTGGGCGACAGAGTGAGACCCTGTCTCCAAAACAAAACAACACCGGAAAGCCTAATTATAAAAAAGGATGAAAATGAAATGAGATGTTTCCTCTTTTGTTCTGTTACTCTGAAATAAAGCAATTATTGTGTTTCTTTGTATCCGTTTAGAGTTTATCCTATGTTCATGGTTTTACAGGTAATGCATATCTAGTTTGTCTTTTTTTGTCACTAACACTTTGGGTTAGTTAGTTGGGTGGCTTTTCTGAGTTACTGTCTTTTCCTTTGTAGTTGCTTTGACCCCTGTGTTGGGCCACTGGAACTTCCCCCTTTTTCTCTCTCCTCTGTCCCCTTTCCCCACCCATCTGGAGGGTCCTGGGCCCTCAGGGCAGCTGCGCTTGTGCCGTCTGGGCAGGTCGCTGTGTGAGGAGAAGTGCTGGCCATGCCTTCTCTGTGACCTGTCGTTCCTCGGACATGCATGTGGTTTCCTGCGTGTTTTGCTTTGTGTGCTGTGCCGTGAGTCTTCGTGTACAGTCTTGTTTCCATTCCTCACCACGTGCTGCCCTGGCATCACCTTGCAGGGGAGTCCTTCCTGACTCCCCAGGCAGCTCCAAAGCCTCACGCGACAGTGTATCCAGGGAACACTGCGAGTTGTGTATACTGTGTGTGTGTGTAAGAGATGGGGTCTTGCTATGTTGCTCAGGTGATTGATCCTCCCACGTCAGCCTCCCTGAGTAGTCGCTGCGCCTGGCTGTGCTGATTTTGAACCAGCTGTTTGGCTGTTTCCCCGACTCTACCTGGTGATCTCTACCCTGAGCCCCAGTCCACAGCCATCCCTGCAGCGGGAAGGAAGGAGCTGCAGCTCCCAGGAGCCCACTGCACCAGGGAAGACTCACGGGAAGGACTTTCTTTCTCTCTGCAGGAATCCTGTCCATCGGCCTGGCCGCTGCCTACTACAGTGGAGGTAAAAACCCCCCACCAACCTTCTCGGCAGTTTGGAAAAACCACTGTTTGTGATGGGTTGTGGCATGACCTTTGGGGTCACTGGCACCTACCTCTGCCCCGAGATTACTGGTGGGCAGGGCACCATCTCCCTGTGCAGGTGTGCTCTTCTGAACACACCTTCCCACCCAGCCCGCATTTCACTTCGTACGTCTCAAGCATTTTCCAATATCTTAAAATATATTCCTCGAAAGATGCTCCTTAGTGTAGGCCTGAGGTCCTGCCCCAGGGGTGTGCCGTGCTGCCCACCTTTCCACCGTCCCGTCCTGCTGAGACGGGCAGACGCCGTGAGCACCCCTGCCTGCCTCAGGTAGGCTCCCGGAGCAGAGCTGGACGGGGCATGTCGCGTGTGGGTCTTGAGGGACCCAGGCAGGGCCAGCGGCACAGGCGGCTGCCTGGGGTCCCTGTAGGCGTGGCAGACCCCCCCCCATGCCTCTGCTGGCCTCACGACAGCGTCTGGGGGAAGGCCGTGCTGGGGGTCCCTCATGGACACGTCGCCGGGGCGCCTGCTGCACTCACGGCTGGCGCCCTGTGTTTGCTCCAGACAGTCTGGGCTGGAAGCTGTTCTACGTCGCCGGCTGTCTGTTCGTGGCTGTGCAGAACCTGGAGGACTGGGAGGTGAGGCTGGTCCAGGTTGGGGGTATGGGTGGGGGAGGGGCTCCTGGGTCTCCCTGCGGGGGGGTGGGGATCAGCAAGAAGAGGGCTCCAGGCGGCTTGAGGCCTCCTCCCCACTCTGAAGCAGTCCTGGCTTCACAGTTTCCGTTTAGTGGGGCCTGGCCCCCGGACACTGCCTGTGACCATTCTTGGGCCAAGGCATCTCCTGAAGGTGTTTTTCTCCTAGAAGCGCCTGATGACTGTTTTTCACCAGAATTCTTCATTCCTGGAGCTGCTGGGTGCAGAGGGGGTGTGTCTGCCCGCCCGCCCCACTCTCTGTGCCCCCCGTGAGACTCTGCCCTCCTTCCTTGTTGGGTGGCTGGGCCGCGTCCTGCACCCGCCTGTTGCTGCAGCAGGACGAGCCCCTGTGGTGCCGGCCAGCGAGAGTCTCGGGTTGCTGTGCAGGCGTCGGCCCTGGCTGAGCCCCGCGTGGGGCTCCAGGGTCTGGCTCCCGCTGGGAGGGCCCCTTCTCCAGCACACGTGTGGCAACAGCCCGGCGTCCACTCGGCCCCCGCCCTGAGGTTTGCGTGTGGTCAGTGTGCAGTTTGCATGTTGGTTTCCAGGAAGCCGTCTTCAACAAGAGCACGGGGAAGGTCGTTCTGAAGACATTCAGCCTCTACAAGAAGCTGCTGACTCTGTTCAGAGCAGGCCATGACCAAGGTGAGGTGTGGGGCGTTTGGCGGCTCGGGCTGGGCGCAGCAGGCGCCTGCCGGCGACCATGGGGCCCAGGGAGGCCTGGCAACGCCTCAGGTCCAAGCTTGCCTGCCGGGTGCTGTGTCCTGCCCATGGCCATGTCCTGTGTGTGGGACGTGGGGTCCCACAGACACATCTGGCTTGCCCGGTGCCGCCAGGCAGGCACCCTGAGTGCTGCAGACTCCTGGGCTCCACGGAGGCTTGACCTGGGAGGGCGGGAGGAGCGGGGTCTGGCTTCAGGGTTGACTGTTTGGATGGTGTTCTCTCCCCGCCCTCACCCCTCCTGGGGGGCTGGAGCGCGGCCAGGCAGGCAGAGTCATGGCGGCCGGCGGCCGGCTCTGGAGTGGGGCCACCCTTCTCCCAGACCTGCCCTGCTGTTGTCGGCTCTGGGGGCCTGCGGTGCGAGGCCAGGGTTAGGGGACGCCCCTGCCTGAGTCTCTCAGGGCCAGCATGGTCAGCAGACTTTCTGGAGATACTGCCACCCCGTCTGCAGTGGGCGTGCAGCCGCCAAGTGCAGGTGCAGAGAGGCCCCTGGGTGGGCTTTTAACTGGGGTGGGGCATCTCGTGAGGGGCCACCTGGGGAACCAGCCAGTGCATAGCCCGAGGGTGGGGCAGAGTTGCTGAGTGGTCTTGGATTTAGCGCCAGGTTTGCGCGCTTCCTGACGGGCTGCTTGCGGGGACGCCCTGCGGAGCCCTGGCGGGGGAGGCGGGGGAGCGGATGCGCTGGGTTCTTGGGCAGCCGTCAGCCGCCCAGCACCTGAGGAGGTGGTTTCCCTGAGTGGCCACAGGAAATGGCTGGGGCCAGTCACCAGATGGGGGCCAGGAAGGCATTTCTTCAGCCTGGGGGAAAATGAAAGCGAGTCGGGCAGCCTTGTGCTCAGTGGGTCCCTGGCGCGTCCGAGCTCAGGAGCGGGCTGTGCGCGGTGACACGCAGTGACGGGGCCACTGAGCACATCCTCGCCCAGATGACCTCACGCTGCGGTCAGGGTCACGGCTGTCCCTGGGGCCCAGCCTTGGACGTGAAATAACAGTTTTGCCAACACAAACGTGACTCGTTCCGGCAGAGCCAGCGGCCCCGACGCGACCGCCCAGCGGCGCAAGCGGGCGGGGGGCCGACCGGCGCTGACCTGTGTCCACAGTGGTGGTCCTGCTGAGCGACATCCGGGACGTGAACGTGGAGGAGGAGAAGGTCCGCTACTTCGGGAGGGGCTACGCGGTGGTGCTGCGGTTCGCCACGGGCTTCTCCCACCCCCTCACCCAGAGCGCGGTCATGGGCCGCCGCAGGTGAGGCCCGCGGGTGGGTGATCGGTCTGGCCAGGGCTGCCATCCCGCCACGGCGGGGGGGGCTCGGGTGGCTGTGCCGGGTGGGGATAGGATCGGACTGGGGTCTGGGGAGGGCAGGACCAGGACGGAAGTGCTGGGTCTGGTTTGGGTGCCCCGGGTGCTTTTGCAGGCGAGTGGTCGGGGACGACGCTGGCACAGTCGCCCCGGCTACTGGGGCTGGTGCTGCCGCAGCCCAGGGTGATCTGCTCGCCCCCCGGCCTTGCGCAGTGATGTGGAAGCCGTTGCCAAGCTCATCACCAACTTCCTGGAGCTGCACCGCCTCGAGAGCCCCGCAGAGCTATCTCAGAGCAGCGACAGCGAGGCCGGTGACCCTGGGAGCCAGAGCTGATGGCGCAGGCGTGGCTGCGGATGAGCCGCTCACAGAGAGGCCCTTGGCCCTGGCTTTGATGGCACCTCCAGCCGAGTCTGCCTCCTGCCCCTTCAAGCCGTGGCTTCTACTCTCTGCTAAACCATGGGCTGGACCTCCTCTGAGGCCAGAAGGGCCGGGCGGCGGGGTGCTGTGTCCAGGGGAGGGCCTGGGCCACGGGCTCAGAAACCAGCGGCTCCCCTGGAACCAGACACTGGCTTCAGCTGGGGCAGTTCAGGGTGTGAGGGTGACAGGTGGCCCGGTCTGGACAGACCCACCCGCAGCCTCTGAAACAAAAAGGACGCTCTCTATAGCGCAGGGCTGGGCCCGGCCTTCCTGAAGCCTGAGGTTTCGTTGGCCCCAGATTCCTACGGGAGCTCAGCCCACAGGTCACAGTGAGCCTCTCAAGTGCACGGTTTGGGGCCAGGCCCCATGGATGCCGCCACCAGAGCGCAGGGCGGGTGCCCAGGACCGCCATCCACCTGTCCTACAGCCACTGAGGATCCCGCCTCCCCCTCGTTGACACTGCAGACTGCCCTGCCCAGGCCGTCCCTGGGCAGAAGCTGCTAGTCAGAAAAAGTCAACTCTTCCAACATCTTGTGGCACCTGAACACGGGGCGACCCTCTGCAGCAACAGATGTCCACCTTCTCTCGAACCTGGGGAAGACCTGGCGGGGGCCAGGCTCTAGGGCGCAGTGTGTGCTGAGCACGTGCAGCTGGCCCCAGGCCTACGGCTGGAGGACTCCTGCTCCCTGGCCAAACCCCCACGAAGCTGCCCAGCACGGAAGGGCCAGACAGCGCTGGGAATGGCGCAGGGTTGCCTCCGGGGATTCGCGCCTGTGCCGCACACTGGTGGTGACACCTCTGCCCCGGGTCAGGGCACCTTGGAGAGCAAGATACAACAGCAGCCTCCCCGGCAGGGGCTGCAGCCCCTATTGGGGACCTGGTCGTACACATGCCAGAGTTCGGTTTTTCTTCCTAAAATGAAAGTGTACAGTACGGTAACTGGTTCCCGGTCTGTTCACCCCGTGGGTTGTGAGGACATCCTTTAGGTGAGGGGAGGAAGCTGCCTTGGGCCAGGTGCCCTCTCTGCACCACAGGAGCCTGGCTGAACTGAAACCACCTGCACAGCGGGTGATGGAAAATCTTTTTTTCTAAGACAGAGTCTCGCTCTGTGGCCCAGGCTGGAGTGCAGTGGCGTCATCACAGCTCACTGCAGCCTCCAAGTCCTGGGCTCGAGCATCCTCCCGCCTCGGCCGCCCAGACGCCGGGACTGCCGGCACGTGCACCGCCCTGCCTTTTCCGGCTTTCTGTTAGCATGACCTCTGGCTTCCACGCTTCTTTTTATTTCAAAAGAATAAAGTTCTACGTGCAGATCATAGAACAGGTCCCATGTGCTTTTTTCCTTCTATCTTTTCTTTTGCCCCAAAGATTATCGCACCGTTGGGGGCTGCCTGGCCCTGCACACCTGCCGGGGGCCTGAGCAGGTGTGAGCTGTTGTGGGAGGGCTGCTGGACAGCTGCCCGGCCTGTGCACAGGCCACTCCCCTCAGGGGTCCTGACTGGCGTCCCAGCCGGGGCCACTGGGTGGGGGCCGCGGAGCCGCCGCCTCACTCAGGTCCCGCAGCAGAGCCTGCAGCCGTCGCAGGCTAGGGTGCACGTTCTCCTCCAGCCACTCCTCCACCGCGTCCGGGTAGAAGGCCAGCTGCAGGGCGGCCTCCAGCTGCTGCAGGAGGGAGCTCCACTGGGCCAGTAGGCTGCAGGGAGGATGGTGGCCGTTAGCACACCCAGGGGGCCCTGGGCACTGCACATCTGAGCACTCTGCACTCAAGTCCTCAGCCCCATGGGCCAGTGCTGCTCTGTGCCTCGGTTTACCCATCTGTAAAGTGGGACTACTGGCACCTAGGTTGTGGGAGAAAGAAGTGAGCAAATTTGTCACAGGTGGGCATCTGAGACTGGAATGCGCTTTGCAGTGAGCTGGCTGGTTTTCTGTGGTGGCCTGTGAACTTGGGGCAGCTGGCAGCATCTGCGCTCCCTGGGGGGCAGTCTGTCTGCCTGTCTTGGGGAGGATGCAGGGGTACAGCCCCAGGCGGTCTGAGTCCAGAGAGGAGCCCCACACCTGCCCAGGCACCTAAGACCCAGCATCTCGCCCTAACGTTCAGGGAAGCATTAGCAAGCGCTGGCAGGTCTCCTCCAGTGAGGGAAGGAAGTAACCTAACGGGTGCAACTCCCAGAAAGCTCGTCTTGGTTCAAAGCCCAGCATGACAGCGGTGCCACCACGGTGGGGGACAGGCTGCCGGGGGTTACCTGAGAGCCTCGGGCCGGATGTGCTGCACCATGACGGGGTGGATGAGCTTCCGACTGCGGTGGTAGGAGCTAAACCAGCCAGTCACGTACCTGGGCAGACCCACAGGCAGGTGTGCCCAACAGGCCGGCCCTCAGACGCACCCACGGGGCTATCGATCGGGCAGTCCTGGGGTGGTTTTACAGTAATACCTCTGGGAAAACTCGTAAGAATCTGGTAGACGTTTCTAAAGGTCTCTTCCCTCCAGAAAGTCTTTGCAAGGGAGGAGGCTGCTCCCCCGAGCTGGGGGCCGTGGGGCGCGCCCTTCACCCACCTGTTCCTCTCCAGCAGTGCGTCCACGGAGCTGCGCAGGTGCAGGCTGAAGTGCGTGACGAGGCTGAGGATGTCGCTGCCGGGGAAGGAGCTGGCCCCCTCGCTGCGGAGAACCACGCTGAGAACAGCCGCCCCGCGACAGGGCAGGGCTGGGAGGGGCGGGGGCTTACCTTGCAGGATCGGTTGTTTCCAGGCCTGAACCCCCGAGAATGTTCTCCACTCTCAATTTCACATCTTCGGTGAACCCTCCTGCGATGGAGCACAGGGGAAGCGGTGGGGGCTCTGGAGGGGAGCAGGGGCCCGCGAGCCCTGCCGCCGCTCGCTGAACACCTGACACGTGCTCGTTACTTCAAGAGTCAGAAGACAGAAACAAGCGTGCCTCCGGCAGCACCGCCCGCTGGACAGCACGTGGCCCTCCCGCTGGGTGGGGCTGACCGCATCGAGTCCAGGGCTGCCGCAGGCACCGACGTGGACAGACGGCCACACCAGCGTGCGAGAGGAACCCTCGCCGCAAGGGCTGGCCCCGTTCTTCTGTAAAGGCCAGACGGAACAACAGCAAAGGCCGACCCCAGGACGGCAGGAGGGGAAGGTCCCTTCTCAAAGCCAGGGAGAGCTGATGCAGCCGCCGTGAACATCCGCGCTCTCCAGTGGGGACAGACCGGTCTCTGCCCCTCTCTGCTCGTTCCACACAGCCGAGCAGTAACCAGTCAAGAGGCTGAGACGTGACGGTGTTCTGCGTTCCTCCGCTTCTCTGCACGTGTGAGCACAGCTCCCCTCCGACATCACCCTGAGTTCCCGCGCAGTCCCTGGAGTGCGCGGCAGGGTTCGTCCCGCCAAGCCCGCCCTGCCCGGAGGGGCATCCCCTGCCCCGGTCTGCGCCCGCGTGACCAGGCGTTCAGGACACCCATGCCGCAGAGGCCGAGCCACTGCCCACCTCCCCCAGGCACACGCTTCTCCCTGGAGGACCTGGCGGTTGGGGGGCTCAGCGGGGCTGGGGGCTGGGCGGGACGTACCGTGGAGGAGCAACTGCAGACAGGCTGCCAGCGACGGGACCCCCACAGGAAGCAGCTCGCACAGCACGGAGAAGTGGTCATGCCTGCGTCCACGGAGGGGGACTCAGCTCTGCTGCCGGCGGTGCTCTGGCCTGGGGCGTCCCTGTCATCGTCCCCTTCACCCCATCTAGGGTCTCTGGGCCCTCCCCTCCCCTCCCCCAATGGCTGGGGCGGCAGCTTCTCCCCAAGGCCCCATGAGGACGACAGGTGGGGCCAAGTTCAGTAGGTCAGGGCAGCGTCAGTCCCGGGCAGGTCTAGGCCCCCACTGCCGGGCTGGGCACCTCCCCCACCTGTGCCTGTTTCTTCAGCTACAAGTTGGGTGGAGACAGACACCGACCCCAGGTGTGAGCAGGCAAAAGCTCACTGGTGCCTGATGTCACGGCCCGGAGAGGCCCTCAGTCAATCCTGCCCTGCCTGGGCAGCCTGGTTTCATCCAGACCGAGGTGCCTGCCCCGCAGGGCCAGACACCGGGAGCCCCTAGATGCTTCTGCAGCGCCGGCTGCTGCCTCTGGGCACGTGGTGGGCTGAGCTGGCCCCAACCTGCCCACCTGGCCTCCCCAACCCACCAAATCCCTCCTTCTTTGCCATCCATGAGGAGCTCACGGGGCAGGGGCCACGTACTCGTGACACTGAGCACAGGTGCCACGGGCGTGCGGGGTCGACTCCCAGTGGATGCTCCCCGAGCTGCCTCTGTCCCCCAGGGACGGCCGGCCTAAGGCTCACCTCTGCCAGCCGGTCAGGACGATGCCCTGCAGCGAGCCCGCTGGCGCACTGGCTGCCACCTGCAGCCAGCACTCGTGGTTCCTAAGGTGGTGCTCCACCGGGGTCAGGGCCTGGCTGGGCCCCGTGGCGCCCTTGAAGGCGCTGGCAGCCCACAACCGCTGGAAGCTGCACTCGCGGTACTTCTGCATGAGGAGCACTGGGTGGGAGAGCAGGCGGGTGAGCCGTCCCCGTGGAGGGGGCTGGCCCCAGGGCCCGGACACGCACCCTGGGGCCACGCGCCCTTCCAGACCAATGACAGGGCGGTGACTGCCGGGCTTGATTCTGCTGGAGGAGAGACTCCAGCAGTGGGCCCACTTCACCTGCCCGTCAGGGAGACGCTCTGGACAACGGGAGCGGAAGGCGGCCGCGAAGGGCACTGCCCAGGGCTGCCGGGCTCCCCAGGGAGGGTCTGTGGGGGGACTGGGCAGTCGGGGCTGCAGAGCCGTGGGGACGGGGGGCCCTGCCCGCACACAGCCACACGCCCAGGGCGTCCCCTGCGACTCGGCACTGACCCTTGCCGTGCACGTCCAGGTCGGCTGCGTAGTCCCAGAGCACCGGCTCCACCAGCTGCGGCACCCCCGACGCTGCGGGCAAGGGGGCCCTGAGTGCCAGGGAGACGGCCCAGACCACGTCCCAGCCCCTCGGACACACTTGCTTTGCATTAAAATGGGAACATAACCCATCGATTTGAGGGCAGACTCCGCACTGGGCTGTGCTTTTGGTGACGAAAAGCCACAAGCACACACGGCACCTTTTCCCAGCCGGCCTGGGTGAGGGATGACGGCCCCGCAGCTCTGTGGGGTGGACCGTCCCACCTGACCCCTCTCCGTGGGGGCCACACGCCCAGTGCACCTGAACATGCTGCTAAATGGGCCTAGTTCTAATTAATCCCAACTAACCTAAGTAGCCACGTGTGGGGTGGCTGCCAGGACGGCGCAGCCCTGGGATACACGTGCCCCGTGGACCCGGGAGCAGTGACAGCCGAGCCCTGGATTCTGACCCGTGGCCCCTGCAGGGCTGGCCCAGAGGATACCCCCAGCCCTCCTGGCCCCCGCAGGCCTGTGGCTACTCTGCAGCCCACACCTGCCACTCTCGCCAGACCTGCGATGACTTCCAGGGCAACGGCTCAGCTGGCGTTTTCACGTGAGAACGTATAACGCGGGTCTGAGCAGAGTCGGCTCCCTTCAGGGCCCATTTCCCACAGTGTGTTCTGTCTCAGGGGTCGGAGGTCTTGGGCAGCTAAGCGGCCCCCGCCCCACCCTGCACGGCACACCTGTGAGCTGGTCCTCGGGCATGTCCCGCAGCATGTCGTCCCAGGCCAGGGGAGTCACGTGGGGGTGCCGGGCCAGCACGTGGCCGGCCACCGCCCTCATGTGGGACAGGCACAGCTTGGCCTTGCTGTTCTGCTCCTGCTGCAGCCACTGTCTGGAGGCTTCCCCCTCTCCCAGGTAATAGACCTGCAGGGAGGAAGGGACGGGCTCACTCCGCACCTGCTGACCGCACCCCTGCACGCCGCGGTCCCCGGTTCACGCCGTGTCCCATGTCTCGGGCAGCTGCGTGTGGGGAGCAGGCTAAGGGAGGGGCTCGGAACCCCTTCACCGGGACCTAAACTTCCGCACAGGGCTGCCCGTGGTCGGCAAAGGGCGGGAACTGGTGTCCACCGGCTGACACGCAACGTGGTCCCCCTGCAACGCGGCTACTGTTCTGCCCGAAGAGGAAGTGAAGGTCCGACACACGCTACGACACGGAGGGCCCTGAAAACCTCATGAGAAAGAAACCAGGCTCGCAGGCCACACGCCGTGCGAGTCCATTCACAGAGGACTGGCGGCTGCGGCCGTGGGGCTCCTGCCAGGGGACTGGGGGGGCTCTGGGATGCGCAGCGGGGCAGTGCGCAACCCTGTGAACATACGGCAAAGTGCTGGAGTATGTACGTCACAGCGGTCACACTGTGACTTTTACGTCATATGCATTTCACCACACACAGGCTCCCTTCGCGAAGGAGACCTCTGCGCAAAATGTTTGCGAACCACAGTCCCAGCCCAGCTACCCCGAGCTGCGGCCTCGGTGGGGGCTGCGCCCATGCGCCGGCCTCAAGCGGCAGCAGGGGCCGGGCGGGGGCTCTCGAGGCAGGGGTGCATCACCAGGACCCCGGGGACCCGCTTCCCAGCCAGGGCTCAGGTCCAGAAGTGGCGCTAAGGCTTCCTTCCTCTCCCCGACGCAGGCTGCGCGTCTTTAGCTGGCACAAAGTGATATCCCGTGACTGCCGTGCCAAGGGCACGGACCTGCTCAGCCGGGCCGGCTCCACGCTGCCGGGGGCCGCATGGCCACCTCAGGGCGGGCTCGGCGGACGGTCACACGGGGGCTTCCGCGGGCTGAGCAGGTTCGCCCTGTGCCAGGCCCCGTCCTCCCGGAGAAGGCGCTAGAATGGGCTCCCTGACGGGGACTCTCTTCTGCCAAGTGCTTCGGCACTTGGACTATTCTCCATTTAAAAAGAGAAACCGAGACATGGGAGAAGGTGGCCTGGTAGCCCAGGGAAAGGGACTGTGGCTGGATTTAGGGACGAGGGCACCCACCTCGTCACACCCGATGTGGAGCCGCCGGGCGTCTGGGTGCTGCTCCAGGACCTGGTCGATCATGGCGCCCACCAGTGCCAGGGACTCGGCCTCGTGGGGGTTCAGGGTGTTGGGGAAGGGCGCCACTTCCCGGAGGTGGGTGAAGGCCGGGTGCTTCAGCACGAACTGCGGAGACACGGGCGGGCTTGCGAGGCAGGGCTCGGGGGAGGCTGGCGCCGAGCTCCTTCCACCCGCCCTGGGCTTCTCTGCCTCAACTCTGCTCAGAGTCGGCCCAGGGGGCCAGCGGGCGGCTGAGCGGCGCATTCCTGACGCCCCAGAAAGGCTTCAGCGGAGCAGGGCTCCAGGGCTCCAGGGCTCCGAGGGCCACACCTGCTGGAACGCGCTCCCCGCAGGCTCTGCACGGCCGGTTCTCTCGCAGTCTGCTTTCCCTTCCGACTGCCGGGTGAGGGACGGCCATGCAGAGCAGGCAGCCCTGCGCTCCCAGCGTGCGGCGTGAGGAGGGCCGGCAACTCCTCTCCAGCACAGCACAAAAACAGAACAGTTCTACCAGAACAGCCGCGCAGGGCTCTGGAAATCAACCAAAGGCGAACAGCAAACTGAAAAATGTGCATTCGTGAAAGACCAGAGACAAGAGCAGAGACCCTGCCGCTGGAGGGCGAGCTCGACCTGGTGCTGGGTAAAAACCACGGAGAAAACACTCCTGAGGAGAGAGCAGCCCCCGGGGATGACCCTGGAAATACACAGCCAGAGGGAGACACGCCCTCCTCACACCTGAGGCTGACGGGGCCCCGCCCATGCGGGGGGCCTGGCCAGGGGGGCAGTGGCCGACACAGAACCGCTGAGCCACACACAGCCCGGGGCAGGGTGGAGGCCTCGTGGGGCCAAGGTGTCTGAGCACAACCTCTGCCACCCCGCGGCTGCCACCAGCTACGAAGGCACAGGGGGCCCCAGGAGGCCAGGCTAACGCAAAAATAAGGACAAAAGCTAAGCAGAGACGTGGTGGCCACCCGCAGCCGGGGAGACAGGACCCACAGAGGAAATCCAGGCAACTGCTGGAAAACAACAAAACCAACACCACCCACTAGGGATAAAAATAAAAATTCTGATTTGCTAGAAGGTTTGATCCAAAGTGTCCGGTTCTCAACCAAAAATCACGAGGCGTGCAAGGAATTGGAAAATGGAGCCTCAGGAAGAGACCCGGCCCGCGGGCTCCGACTCAGCGTGGGCCGCAGCCGGATTCGCCGGACGAACATTCCCGAGGTGTGTCTGGGAATTGAACGAAAGCGTTTACCCATTTGTGGGCAGGGCAGCAGATCTGAACCGTCAGAAGACTCGGTGATTGTGACAATAAAGCGACAGAAATGATCCAACCTGAGTAACAGGAAAAAGACAAAGGCAAAGCGAGCAGGCCTCAGAGGCTGCGGGACGAGGCAGGGCCCCAAACACTCGCGGCGGGGCCGCCAAGGGCAGGAGAGAGGCGCGAGCAGAGACAGCCCGAGCAAACAGCCCAGGCCTCACACGCGTGGTGAGAACCACCTCCGGCTCCGCGGCCAACAAACCCCATGTAAGGGACCAAAACTGTTCACAGAGCTCAATTGCAAAACAGACTTCTGCATTCTTGTAAAGCTTGCTTGCCTGCTAAC
>CAUYRT010010293.1:0-36618 GCA_963574885.1 Lepilemur ruficaudatus
GTTTTTGAATGTAACAAGATAAGTCAACTTGAGTGGTAATATATTTTGGGAAATCAGCTCACTACAAATTGTGACTGTAAACATTGTACTGTAAATGTTTTGTAGTTTTCCCCCAATAAAATTTTCGGAAGAAAAAAAAGAGAGATTCTTTGATTAGCTGAAAGGGACATTGTGTGGGTATGATTCTCTCCAAGCCCCTCAGGGAGAAACTTAAAACAATGAAAGGTGATCAGAGTTCAATTCCTCAGTCTCTCCTTATCTGCATTTTCCATCTGGTGGGAGTTCTGAAAAACAACTCAAGAACATATGTTAAGATGCCATCTTTTAGTTTCCATACGGAACGAAAACACCTAGTGAATCTGGCTTGCTTGGAGGACCATGATTATTACCCTCTTCCTGCTCTTTAGGTTGCCCTTCACTTTTCAAGGCTAGCTAAGTGTCTGGAATTTCCCTTGAAGGGACTCAAGATTTTTCCTTTATTTCTATGCTTGGCAGACCAGGCAGGCCCCTAAGAAGGGGGTCCTTGCTCCATCTAATTTCCCCCTTCTGTTGGAGCCTCTAAAGGGTTCAGAATCATTTTCCCATGCTTCCTTGCACTTGTAGCCAATGGGTTAATGGAGCTTCTTCAATGATCTTATATAACTTTCAGCAGGTATCATAATTCGGATTCTCCCAAGAATTCAGTGAAAGTATAGCTTGTTTGAGAGGTGTTGAGAACATGAATAGGAGAGTGGGAAGGTGATTCAGAGAAGGGAAGGCATCCAATAAGGAGTACATTATAAAACCATCTGCCCACAATAGGTAATTGGAAATTAATCCCATGGGGAAGCTCTGGAAAATAGTGAAAAACACAGGTCTCAAATTTATCCCACATGAGGGAAAAGGGAGTTGAGGTATTGTACACCAACGCCAAGAGTCATTGATTGAGGGCTGCTCCCTGCGGCGTTAATTCCTTGGTACTTCAAACCTGCCACATATGGGTGCAAAATGGCACCCACCCACTGTCCCAGAAAAAGCCATCAGACACAGAGATGTAGATACTCCCATTGAGACGTCAGCGGGAGCACTGTGAAATGGTAAGAGTTCATGGGATATAGACAGGGAACCAGCAGAGTCTGCTAAAAAGGAGCTCTTTTTGCTGCTTCCCACTGCAGCAGCTCACCAAGAGGGCGATTATATGGAGAAAAAAATTACCTACTTGTCCAGCTGGGCTTGTTGGGGGAAGGGTGTGCAAGTACTATACATTTTAGGTCAGGCAGTGCAGAGTCATTTCCAAAAAGGGGAATGCAGGAGCCAATGGACCCCATCCATTGGTTAGAGTGTTGATAAGTGGCCCACGTGTGTACATCTTAACCCTGAATTCATTTAACTGGATTCCTGAATGGTTGTGGGAAAAGGAATAAGAGAATCTGTACTTGAAGGATGAGGGGATTGTAAGAGGAGAAGGCTCAGAGGAGGTGTCCTGTATGTGTCATTAGATTTGTTCTTAATCTCGTAGGGAAAGAATATATATATTTTCTGAAATATCAGTGTGTTTTTCAGAATCAGTGAGGTCATGGAAACCGTAATCTTTGCCATGTGCTCTCACAGCCACAGTTATGCTAATGAGGCTGGGGCTGGGGGAATGGGGAAGGTAGTGCTCCGGGTGAACATGGTGAAATCAGACTTGAATCTGGGAGCTGGAGGGGGATGGGAGAGCACGTGGAGACCTCAGCAGCTGTTTTTGCGTTCAAGGCTTAGGTCTGAGGCTGATGGGCTTCTGATCTTCCTTTCATTTTCCAACACCTGAGCCTTGGAAGCTGCCCATACCCCAGAGTGTGGAGTGGTGGACAGCAAGATATGCCATCACTGTTAATATGATCTATCACCACCAATGACTGGAGGGAAATCATTCTAAGTGGGTTTTAAAACTGGATTTGAGGTGTAGAGAGTCAGACCTTGCTGCTATTTTTACTTGATTTCTTAAACAAAGGGGCTGTGATGCTATTGTGGAATTACAGCAATGTGGACCTCAAGAAGCCACAACAGACATTCATTGGCATTTGGAGCTCTACCTCTAGAGATGGAGTTAAAATACTGACTATGCTTTCAAACCTTCATACTACCTTTATTCCAAAGACATCTAAAAGAGCCTAGGGAAGGTAGGACTGTTCTGTGTGTCTATGCAATCGTCAGTCTCTTTCTTTCTGTCCTCTTCTCCTTCCTGCTATCCCTGGTTCTCCATATAGAAAATGTCTTTAAAGCATAGACTGGGTCTGTGTATATTTGCATAACAGCAGTCCTCTATATAAAAATAAATCCTGAATAGATTGCTCCATTGTGTATACGTATGGGCATGCATGTCACATACGCAGATTTATTTTTCTAAGAACAAATGTCTTAATGTTTCTTTTCCTTGAGAAAAATCACCAACTGCCAGAATCTCAAATTCCATGTAGGAATTTACAATAACAGAGAAAATATATGTAAAAAGCCACAGAGAAATAAAATATATTGAGGAGTGAGATTTTTTGTTTCAAATATCCCTGAATTTCCAAGACTTCACAAGTCAAGTAGAAGGCTGTTCTATTCTTGGAATGGCTTTGTCCTCTACAATAGATGAACAACTTTTAGGATACTGACCAGTGTAATTCAGGCTCATTCTTTCCCTGAAGCAAAGAAGAGCTATGGCCGCAGGATTACTACAGAACTATGGAAAAACACAGCTTTGGAATCAAACTGTCCTGAGTTCAAATCCAAGCCCCACCACTTATTTGGGCAAGTTTTTAAACTTCTTGGAATCTGCTTCTTCCTCTATAAAACAGGGCTATTCACACCTCCAAGAAAGGGTCACTGTGAAAATAAAATATACTATATGTGAAAACACCTGGCACAAGGTAGGTGTCAAGAACTGCAAAGAGTCTAAGATTTGACCCTACTTGCAAACTAACAAGCTAGCCTGCCAAAGTATTATGTGTGATGGTAGAAGACATGAGACTCCTGGGTCAGAAATGGAGGACAGTTTATTACTCACAGAAATAATAGTAGCCAGGTTATCAGCAGTTTTTGCATCAGTTTCCCAAGCCCCAATTCCCACAGGGTGTTCCAAAGAGGGCCAGCATATGCAAGTGGGCTTTGTTACAGGAGAGGAACCCTGAGCTTAGGAGACCAGGATCTTTTGCAATGGACAGTAAGCGTGCTCCAGAAGAAGACAGTGCCTTAATCATACTAGATGTTGGCCCTTTGCTCTGGAGAGAGACACTATGTCTGTCTTCCAAGGCATCCTGGAAAAGGTAGCTCAGAATAAAGGGCAGTCAATGCTCTGCTCACAAGATGCACAGAAATATTAATATGAGAGACCCACAAAAGAATAATCTCCCAACAGTAGGTTCTCAGTAATTGGTGGTTGGCAATGGGGTGGAAAAGGGTGATAAAAAAATGATAACTATTTCCCTGGGTTCTGTGCTGATCCTATTTTGCAAGGCCTCGAGGAATATAACTACATAATCTTCCTTATAAATGAGACTCAATGTGATGCTGTGAAAAAAAAGGCTTTAGAGTCATAAAGACATGGGTTTAGATACTAGCTTAGCCATTCACCAGCTGGGCAACTTTCATTATTTCTTAACTTCTGTCATCTTCTGTTTCCATATCTGTAAAAAGGGGATCATAATACAAGCTACTAAGTGATGTGTTATACAGTAACAGGTATCGTGGTGTTATGATATATATATTAGTTTTTGTCTACAGTTCCTGGCTCACATCTCTCTCTCGTAGTTCTTGTTATAGTGTCAGGGTGCTCTAGGCCTCAGGAGATAGAATCTATCTCTCTGAACTTTTCTTGTCCTCCTTCCACCTGCCCAAGGCAGGACTCTAATCTGATTGTGGATCAAAATACCCTCATTTCAGAGAGGGTCCTGCCCCATACCCTGGAGGAAGGAATGCTGCACAGGCAGGCCTTGCTGGGTTTAGATGATGTGCTTTTTGTCCAATCACATTTCTATATGGTTGTCAATCATGCCTATGTTATGAAGCCTTCATAAAAACCCAAGAGGACTGGGTTTGGAGAGCTTCCAGACAGCTGCACCCATGGAGATTCCCAGTGGGTGGTGCACCTGGGGAGGGTGCCCCTTCCCCATACCTCACCCTATGAACCCTAATGCATCTCTTCATCTGTGTCCTTTGTAATATCCTTTATAATAAATCAGTAAACGTGTTTCCCTGAGTTCTGTGAGCCACTCCAGCAAATTAATCAAACCCAAAGAGGGAGAGGGGCATGGGAACCCCAACTTGAAGCCCATCAGTCAGAAGCTCTGGAGGTCCAGACTTGCAACTGGGACAGTCTTGGGGACTTAATCCTCACTCCATGGGATCTGACACTATCTCTGGGTAGATAGCATTGGAATTGAATTGGAGGACATTCAGCTGGTGTCCACCACTTGGTGTGTGGGAGAAAAAACTCCACATTTGGTCACAGAAGTCCTTTTCTGTGTTGATTATTATGGAGTTTAGAGGAAAGCAGGTATAAATATGTATGGCACATAGAAAGAATCCAATAAATGATAGCTATTGCATTCTTACGTGAAACAGGCATTTATTGAACATCTACTATGTGTCCTTCATTTGTTCATTTGACAAATGATTATGGTGCATGTACTTTTTGCCAGGCATGGTGCTAGGCAGTGAGAATGCAAAGATAAGCCTAGAATGACCATTGCTTTTGAGGACAGCACAGTCCAGGGATGGAAACAACTAAAGTACAGTAATTGGAGGCAAGTGCCAAAGCAGAGGTTGGAACCAAGTGCTTTGAAAACTCAGAGAGAGATAAAAACCAACTCCAGAGGAAGTTGAGAAAGCTTCGCCAAAAAGGTAATATTTGAATTTGGTTCTGACCACTCCAACATTAGCTCAAACATGAAGAGAGGAAGAAAGATCCTGAGATGACTTGATGTTCTCATATCCCCTGAAATCCAGACCAATTTCTCCCATCTGTCAGCTTTTGTGAAAGAAGAAGGGAAGAGAAGGGAAGTGAGAAGTAACGGAAGGAAAAGAAAGGAAATGGAGGGAGAGAAGGACACACCACTTGAAGCTCTTAGCAAGTGCTGAGAGTATCAGGGGCCAATAAATAGTAGCCTCTCTCTTCTCTGAGTTCCAAACCAAATTGGAAGTATTATAAAAGAGTCAGCATATGGAGGCCAGTATATCACATGTATTACTGATAAAGCTGATGTTAGAGATCATTCGGGCACCTAAGTTACTTCCATTTTGTAGATATACTGCCCCCTTAGGGCTTTATTCTTATTAAATATCTATGTGATGTAAGGGAGAAAGAAAAGTTTAGGGCTAGAGGCATTGTCTCTAAGGAGATGATGGGGAAGCTGCACACATCACTTCAACTCATGTCCCACTGAGCCAAACTTAATCATGTGAGCCTAGCCAGCTTCAAGGGAGGCTTGGAAGTCATGTTTCTGTTAAAATTCAGGGAATTCTGTTATGAAAAGGAAGAAGTGAAATGAATATATAAAGCTTAGCATCCTCACAACAAGCTCTGATAGGAAGTAGAGGAAGAAAAACAGATTTGGAGGGAAGCTTTGTACATATTGTTCAGGACTTAGTTGAAAATTAGCAAAGATTCAGGGGGAAAGTCAGAGCTGGGACAAAGAGTTCAAAGTCATCCTCACAATGGGGAAGTTGCTCTGAAGCCATAAGAATACCAAGAAGTACAATTCAGACACCCCCCTCAAAAATGTCCAAGGGAAATTTTTTTAAGGATACCTACCTTAAAGTGTTGGGAGCAGAAAGAAGAGTCAGAAAATGAATAGACAGAGAAGTGGGAGGAGAATTTGTGGGTTTTATGTCATAGTAGCCAAGGGAAGAGAGAGTTTCAAGAAGGAAGGTATAGTCAACATTGAGAGAATAAAGATGGTGTGAATTAAGAAATGGCCATGAGGTTTAATTTTAAGATGACACTGGTAACTTTTAAGAGAGCAGGGTCAATAGATTCAAGAAGGAAGAAGCCATATTTCAAAGTAATAAGAAAAGGATGGGTAGTGAAGATGTAATAGAAGCAAGTATAGACACATTTTAAAATAATTAAATGATAATTAGAAAATAAGAGCCAAGACATTCCCTTGGGAGGCAGCAGTTCCCAGGAAGGTGCTTTGGAGGATGAGGAAGATGTAAAAAAGCTTGTGAGCTGAGGGTAAAGGTCCAGTGGAGAAGGTAAGGAGGAAGATACAAGAAGACAATGTTTCCGGGCAGGTAGGAGCAGAGAGTGGTGGATCAAAGGGGTGTATGGAAGAGTGGACCCTAGAGAGACAGAGGAACACTCTTTTTCCAGAAAAGGATGAAAAGGGGAAGAAAGTTGAATAAGTACCCATAAAATAAGGAGCTGGAGAGGAAATAGGTAGAAGGGTGTCTAATGGTTTCTAGTCTTCTACTGAGAAAGGGAATAGAACTATAAGGCAGATAATGTAATATTTTCCAAAAATGCTCTTAACAATAAAAAATAAGAGAAAGAGAGCCACCCAGCTCTCTTTCTCGGAATGCACGCCCTTAAAGTTGAACCACCATATTGTGAGGAAGCCCAGGCTACATGGAGAGGTCATGTGTAAGTATTCTAGCCAATGATCCCAGCTAAGGTCACATGTTAGTGAACAAGTTTCAGATGATTCTAGCTTCTGAGGCTCCAAGTTGAGGCCCCATTGTGTAACAGAGATAAACCATTTCTGTTGTGCCCTGTCTAAATTCCTGACCCCAGAATCCATGAGCATAATAAGTGGTTGTTTTATGTCACTGGGTTTGAGGAGTAACTTCCTATACAGCAATTGATGACCACAACAACCAGGCTGAGAAGTGGGAAAGCCTTCTCAGATAGAGCTGTGGGAAATTTACACTGTGTCATTTAAAGAGAAATGAAAAGCTTTCAGTGGATTGGAGCCTCCCAGAAGAGTATGTAGCACAGATTTGTAGGGAAAATAGGCCCAGGGTTTCAACATTCTTGAGTCAAGCTCAGAATCTGGAAATAGTGGACAGTCATATCAGGCTCACAAAGGGAAGAAAGGCCCCTGCCTCCTCAGCATCTTGAACTCCTATTCCAGCAGCATCTCTGATCATCATCCCAGACCAGTTGCCATAACTCCCCTGCCAATCTGCATTCTCCCTCCTTATTTCCTGTCCTAGAAAGGTCAGCAGCACCAACGAGCCACCCAAATTGGAAATTAGGGAGCATTCCTGTGAAACTGAACCGCTCTTCTTCACTCTCATGTGCCATTGCTTCAGTTAAGGCCTTAAGCATCTTCTGCATGCATTATGGTGCATAAGATGTTTTACAAAAATAGCCACGATTATTCCCCTCTGTATCCACAGTTTTTGCAATGTGATTTTGCAGTTCCTCCCATTAAGAGATGAAATCCCTCCCCCTCCCCTGGAAGCTGAGCTGGTTTTGTGACTTGTGTTGGCCAAGAGAATAAGGCAGAAGTGATGCTGTGTCAATTCTAGACCTAATCCTCA
Source organism: Lepilemur ruficaudatus (assembly GCA_963574885.1). NCBI lineage: Eukaryota > Metazoa > Chordata > Mammalia > Primates > Lepilemuridae > Lepilemur > Lepilemur ruficaudatus. The sequence continues at coordinate 7,492 of CAUYRT010010293.1, forward strand.
AGAGGTCTTATGCATTTCTACTCACTCTGTTGGAAGTCTGCCTAGCTGCCATTTGAACAAGCCCAGACTAGTCTGCTGGAGGATGAGAGACCAAATGGAGCAGAAACAAGTCATCACATCTGATACCATCATAGGCCAGACAGCTCCCAAGTAATACAGCCACTGATTGCAGATGCATGAGTGAGCCCAGCTGAGACCAGAAGAACCACACAGCTGAGCCAGCCCAGATTGCCAACACACAGAATTATGAGCTGAACAAATTGTTGTTGCTTTAAACACTAAGTTTTGAGGTAGTATGTTATGCAGCAAAGGCTAACTGATACATAAGACTATGACTTCCTAAATTATCTCCGTGCTTGCAAGCTAATTAAACTCCCCCTGTGACCACTCCCAATACAGCATCCATTCTGCCAGACTCAACAAAACCTCATATCTGAATTTTTTACTTCCCTATTTAAAATCTACCAGTAACTTCCCATGAACCACAGTATAAGCTCAACCTTCTTAGACTTAGAAATAATTAAGGGCCCTTTAAAATTTAGTCCCAACCTCATTTCTCAGAATTCCTTACCTCCTACCCCTCCCCTTATCTTTCAACTTACCATCTAGCCATGTTCTTCTACTATTCTCAGTTCTAGGAAAATGTCCCATGCTCACATTTCTGCAGGCTTTTTCTCTTATGGTTCTCTCTACTAAGAATATCCCTTCCCCCCTTCTCCGTCTTTATGCCTCTAGAACCTAGCACAGTTCCTGGCATATAATAGGTGCTCAGTATATGTTGAAATGAATAACTAAATTACATTTTATGATGGAGCTATGATCCAATTATTGCTACCATTTAAGAAGTGTTTATTATGTGGCTAAGTACTGTGCTAATGTCACAGCAACCCTATTAAGTATATATTATCACATCATCATCATCATTATCATCATCACCATCATCATTCCCATATTGCAGGTGAAGAAACTGAGAGTTGGAGAAGTCAGGTAACTTACCAAAAGTTACTCTGCTAAAAAATGGCGGCAGTAGTACTGGAAAGCCTGAGGAATCTGATACTACTTTCCACTGTCAGCAGTATTGGCTTCAGCATCTATGTACTTGGCCAACTTCTTGAATCAAAAATGGCACCTTCTCACTGTCCTCACATGGTGAAAGGGGTAAGGCCTCTCTGGGGTCTCTTTTATAAAGGCACTAATCCCATTCATGAGGGCTCCACTCTCATGACATAATCACCTGACAAAGTTCCCACCTTTTAATACTATCATACTGGGGATTAGGGCTTCAACATGTGAATTTTGGGGGAACACAAATATTCAGACCATAGCAACCCTCTAAGCTTTGGTTTCTGTTATATAAGAGTCCAGCTTTAGGAGTCCTAAGAAAACCCTTTTATTTCCTTTTTTAGTCTGGCTTACAGGACTATTGTCCCAGTAAGTGTTTTTAAAAATGTAGTTGAAGTTTAAGACTGAATAATGACTATTTTGTCCTATGCTGTACTTACCTCCTCCACCCAGCACAGTAAGCCTTCATCTTATGGGATAATCCTAAGGGCAGAAGAATAGCAGGTGATGATGACAGTGATTCCGCCTCCTCCACCTCCTTCTCCTATTCTTCTTCTTCCTCTCCCTCTCCTCCTTCTCCATCCCCTCCCTCTCCCTCTCATCCTCCTCCTCTTACTTCTTCAATAAAAAGTACCCATCAAAAAGGGAAAACACATTTGGATAATATTTTAAAACATTATCCTAACATCCAAGCTAAGTTGAAGAATAAAGTAAAGCCATGGGAAATTGTGAACTATTGGCTTCTATTTTTAATTATATCTACTCCAAGAAAATAAAAATTGGTTTGCCAATAATTAAAATATTGAGTTATTTTTATTGCATTTTGCATAAATCTGAATTCAAGTTAATGATTGCTATCCAGAGAGGAATTTTGAAGCCAGAGGGAGAAATCTTTAAATATTACCTCAAACACACTAGGTATAACATTTTAAAGTGTTTTTTCCAGGATAGAAGAAGCAAGATTATGAATTTAGGAGACAAAATTCTCATCATCAATCATCAGCTGATAGATCTAGAACACCAACCAGAAGTCACATTAGGGTTAATAACAATTTCATTTCCCAATGTGTACATGCCCTTACAATTTTAGGCTCAACTTTTTAAAACTTATATATTTAAGAAAGGATGAGCTTTGTGTGTGGATAAGATTAGAGTGAGCAGGGGGTTCTATTGGGCTATGTGAGCAGGCAAAAAAAAAAATCCTCGTCCCTAACTGCCAAGGTGTCAAACATTTCACCATTAGTTATTCCTGTAACTTAAGAATTACCCTAATCAGCAATCCTCTTTTAAAATCCTTTCATTAGCTTCACCATATATTTAATGAGCACTCCATGCAAGTCATTATGCTAGGGCTCAAAGATGACTTGGAGATGGAAGGTGAGCGGAAGTGAGGGAGAAGCAACAAATAAATAAATGAATTAATGAAGTCAGCAGCACCTTAGTGGGACTTCGATTTTCCCAGAGGTTTTCCCAGAAGGTTTCTCCCTTCCTCTGGGAGTTAGGCTTAATGAGAACCTTGGGTATCTGAAGAGAGAGCAGGGGGAAAGAGAAGTAGAAGCTGCTAAAATCTATGAGATTTCCTTGATTTAGCTTGCAATTTCTCCCTCCCTCACAGCCACATTTTAATATTTCACAAGTCAGGATTTATCCTGCAATCTATAAATAGATTTAATAAGGCAGTACATTTCTTCTTTGTTTTAAATTATTAAATTGAGCTTGTTATTAAATAGTGCTTCTTATAATCCATGGCATGTTCTCCTTAAAGAGATCAGTAATATTTTTAATTGAAATTTTTATTGAGGTAATTGTAGATTTACTATAGTGCAGTATCACAACCAGGATATTAAGAATCCATAGAGCTTAATTGGATTTCCCAAGTTTTACTTGTACTCATGTGTGTGTTTAGTTCTATGGAGTTTTATCACATGTATAAGCTTGTGTATCCGCACCACAGTCAAGATACTGGACAATTTCATCACCACAAAATCCCTTCATATTGCCCTTTTATAACCACGCTGATCTTCCCATCCCCAAACACTGGCAACCACTCACTAATCTGTTCTCCATTTCTAAAATTTGTCATTACAAAAATGTCATATAAATGGAATCACATAGTATGTAGCTTTTTAGAATTGGGGGTTTTTTTCACTTGGCATAATTCTCTGCAGATTCATCTAAGTTGTGTGTATCAGTATTTGCTTCCTTTTATTGTTGATTAGTATGGGATGTACGTACCATTGTTTGTTTAACCATTGACCTGTTGAAGGGCATCTGCGATGGTTTTGACTATTAGATCAGAAATATTTATTGAGCACCTACTATATATATGTTTGGTACTTTCATATTTGTTGTCCAAAGTAATCTTTACCCCCCAAAAAAATCCCTGTGAGATAAATATTTGTATCTGTACTTTATCAATGATGAAATTGAGACTCCACGACGCCAATTATTATTATATAACATGCTGAGATCACACAATTTGTAAGTGGCAAGTGAGAATTCATACTCAGATATTCAATTCCCAAGACTATGAGTGCTATTTGTCAGTTTATTTGATGGTTTTTCCTGTGGGCTATCACAGGCATTGGGAGTGGGGCTGGCCAAAATGAGCCCAGAGTGAGAGTGTCCCCCATTTGTTCCATTATTTTCCCACCATAGATCAGAACAGACCTGAGTACATGTGCACTACAATGCCTGGTAGCTCACCTGCTTGATGGATCTCTGTTTCAGAGGTGGCTATGCTTAGAGGGTCATCAACAAACCAAATAAAAAGGTGAAGGTGAGATTTTCTTCCCCCATCTTGATAAACACTCAATTGTTTCTTGCGCTCTTTTCCCATTTTGTCTTCCAGTTGGCAGATCTACCAGGGGAGTGATAGTTATACTGACACATTGTCATTCTGAAAACAAATGACTGGAAATGCCATTCCAGCTCATATAATCCCCAGAAAAAGCTTCAGAGCAGCCCATCTGCCCAGGGGAGGGACACATTCTGCCTGTCATAACTGAAGCACTTTCTCCTGGAGGAATGAGTATGCCTGTCAGTAATGAGCCAGCCTTCAGTGGGAACAGCCTTTAGGAGAAATAGGGACATGGATCCTACCCACTTATGGACTGCAATGCTGGGACAATTCCTAAGCCCTCTCTCCTAATGAAAGTTCTTTCCCCACCAGCCCATCACCTACAATTGCCACTTCCACTCCACACCCCTCAAACCAATCAGAATTTCTTCTCCTTGGGACAAAAGCAAGGGTACTCATGTACATTTCAAAGGGATAATTTAAACCATGATGAGCTACAACCACATACCCACCACAATGGCTAAAACTGAAAACATTGATCATGCCAAGTGCTGACGAGGTGTGAAGCAACAGGAACTATCTTACATTACTGGTGGGGACACAAAATGATATAATCACTTTGGAAAACTGTTTGGCAATGTCTACTAAAGCTAAACATATGCATCTCCTATAAGCCAGCAATCCCACGCCTATGTGTAAACTCCAAGAGAAGTAAATGCATATGTCCACCAAAGGATATGTACAAAAATCTTCATAGCAGCTTTATTCACAATAGCCAAAAACTGTAAAAACTCAAATGTTCATCAATGGGATGATAAATGAGTTATTGAATATTCATACAATACTACACAGCAAAAAAATATTCTGATACATACAACATGGATGAATCTGACAGATATTACATTAAATAAAAGAAGCCAAACTCACAAAGAGTACACACTGTGTGATACCATTTATATAAAGTTCAAGAAGAGGCATACTTAATCTATGGTAATAGAAGCCAGAATAGTGGCTACCTCTCGGAAGGAGTGGGAGATGGCTACTGAGTGAACAGGAGCATGAGGAACCATCTGGGGTGCCAGAAGTGGTTCTATATCTTGATCTAGATAGTGGTTACTTGGGTATATACACAGGTAAAAGATTCATCAAGGAAAACACTTAGGATTTGTGCACTTTATGCCCTTTACTATGTAGACCAAAACTTCTAAAGTTTCAAAAAATATAAGGGAGAATTTCTCCCCCATTCACCTCGTGGAACACTGATCCAGGCCATCCCTTTTTCCTATCCTCCTTCTCCTCATCTGCAGATCTGTAGACACCAGGACATGTGACAGAGCCAGTTGACTACTCCACCCAACAGATTATTTGGGGGAGGCACATTGATACAATAGTAGGTATAATTAGTGGGAAACCAGATGAGAGATTGGCACTGCAGTCTGAGGCAGGATAAGCACTTCATGCTAAAATGCCTCCAGAGACTTTTCCTGTCTCCTGCTAACAAAAGGGTGACTCATGCCGAGGCGGAGATGAAGGAATTATTTGAGCATGGATGATTTCCGCTCCCTTGGAAACTTGAGTTCAAGAGACACACTGAAACACACACACACACGCACGCACACACACACAGATAGAGAAAGAGAGGGATCTATGTCTGAGAGGCACTGATTCCAGAGTGATTTAAATACTCAAAATGAGAGATAGAGATTTAAGAAAAATTAGCAGGTGTACCAAGCTCACATAATAGATGCATTTGCTGTTTTTATTTATCTATTTTCTAATTTGCATGCAGTAAAATTCACTCCTTGTAGAGTACAGTCCTATAAGATTAAACAAATGCATACAGTTGTGTGGCCACTACAACAATCAAGACACAGTTTTATCATCCCAAAAAATTCCCTTGAGGTGTCCCTTTGTAATCAACTACTTGTCCCATCCCTAAACCCTGCAACCAGTGATCTGTTCTCCATTCCTATAATTGTACCTTTTCCACAATGTCACATAAATGGAATCACACAGCATGTAGCCTTTGGGGTCTGACTTCTTTCACTTAGCAGAAGGCCTTTGAGAATCATCCATGTTGTTATATTAATATGTATCAATATTTTATTTCTTTTTATCACTGAGTAGTATTGCCTGCTATAGATGTAACACGGTTTCTTTAACCATTCACTGGTTGAAGGACATTTGGGTTATTCCTAGTTTTTGGCAATTACACATAAAGCTGCTATAAACACTTATGTACAGGTTTTGTATGAGCATATGTTTTCATTTCTCGGGAAAATACCTATAAGTGGGATTGCTGGTAAATATAGGTTTAACTTTCTGAGACACTAACAGTTTTCCTAAGGATCTGTATCATTTCACATTCCCACTAGCAATGTACGAGAACTCCAATTGTTCCACATCCTTGCCAACGGTTGGTATTGTTGCTTTAAAAAAATTTTAGTCACTGTCATAAGTGTGAAGTGGTATCTCATTGTGGTTTTAACTTTCATTTCCCTAATGAATAATGACAGTGAGCATCTTTTCATGTGCTTATTTACCACTCATATATCTTCTTTGGTGATGTGTCTCTTCAAATCTTTTGCCCATTTTTTAATGGAGTGTTTATTTTCTTATTGCCGAATTTGGAGAGCTCTTTAAATATTCTGAATATCAGTTCTTTGTTAGAAGTGTGATTTGAAAATCTTTTCTCTCCATCTATGGTTTGTCTTTTTATACTCTTAACAGTGTCTTTTGAAGAGCAGAAGTTTTTAATTTTGACAAAGTCTAATTCATCAACTTTTTCTTTTATGTATCATGCCTTTTGTGTCATGTCTAAGAATTCTTTGGGTCACAAAGATTTCCTCTTATGTTTTCCTAAAAGCTTTATAGCTTTATGTTTTATATTTATGTCTATGATTAACTTGAGGTTAATTTTTATATAAGTTCTGAAGTTGGGTCAAGGTTCATCTTCTTGCATCTGGATGTCCAATTGTTCCAGCACCATATATTGAAAAGATTATCCTTTCTCTGTTGAATTGCCTTTGTAACATTGATGAAAATCAATTGACTGTATTTGAGTGGGTTAACTTCTGGACTATCTGTTCTGTTCTATTTCTCTATGTTTCTAGTCTTTCACTAATACCACACTGCCTTGATTAATGTGACTTTATAGTAAGTCTTGAAATCAAATAGTGTGAGTTCTTTGACTTTGTTCTTTTTCAAAATTGTTTTGGATATTCTAGTGCATTTGCTTTTTCATGCAAAATTTTAAATCAGTTTATCAGTGTCTACTCCAAAAAATGCCATTGGAATTTTGATTAGGATTGCATTGAATTTATAGATCAATCTGTGGAGAATTGACATTTAAACAATATTAAGTTTTCTGATGGATGAGCATGGTGTATCTCCCCATTTGTTTAGATATTCCTTGGTTTCTTTCTTCAGTGTATGGTAGCTTTCAGCATAATGATCCTGTACATACTTTGTCAGACTTAAATTTTCCACTTTTGGGAAGGTGCTATTATAAACATTACTTTTTTTTTTTTCTTGAAGAGATAGGGTCTCGCTCTGTTGCCCAGGCTAGAGTGTAGTGGCATCATCATAGCTCACTGCAACCTCCAACTCCTGGGCTCAAGTGATCCTCCTCCCCCAGCCTCCCAAGTAGCTAATTTTTCTATTTTTGTAGAGACAGGATCTCGATATGTTTCCCAGGCTGATCTTGAACTCTTGACCTCAAGTGATCCTCCTGCCATTGCCTCCTAGAGTGCTAGGATTACAGGCATGAGCCACCATGCCCAGCCAAAATATTACTGTTTTTAGATTTTGAATTTCAATTGTTTAATGCTGGTATGTAGAAATTTTTATGTATTTGCCTTGTATCCTGTAATGTGCTAAACTAACTTATTATTTCTAGGAGGTTTTTTTGTAGATTCTTTGGAATTTTCTACATAATGATGTCTTCTGTAAGTAGAAACAGTTTTATCACTTCCTTTCCAATCTGGATGCCTTTTATATAAGCATTTTAAGGTCAACCCCATCCCTGGTTAAAATTTTCCCTCCCAAAAGCCAAACTGTACAGTTCTTAAGATGTTGCCCATCTCACATAATAACTAAAACTGGAGATCAACTAGACTACATTGGTTGGTATAGGTTAGGTTTTGCTGTAGAAACAAATAGCCCCAATATCTGAACAACAAATATCTCTTTCAACAAAAAAAGTTTATAACTTGCTCACAGTACCTGTCCATCATGGATCAACAGGACTCTGCCCTCACTGATATCTCAGGGAGCCAGGCAGATCGACTAGCCACTGTCTTAATAGTTGTCTGTGGCTATTCCAGAGCAAAGGAAAATTCCAGAGAATTTTCACAGAAGATTCAATAGTCGGATCCAGAAATGACTCACATACATTTCACTCATGAATCATTGACCAGAACAAGTCACATGACCCTACCCCATCCCACCCCAAGAAGGAGGCTAGGAAATGCAATTCTACCCTACACCTGGAAGTGGAGAGCCAGAAATATTTGGTGAAGAGCACTAATGACTATTAAGGAATACACACGCACACACATACACACAGGCATGGCACAGAGGAACATAAGATGTATAAAAATCATTCTCACGTAAGCTAAAAAGTAGCATATGCCTCTAGAGAGATATAGAGAAAGCACAATTGGAGTTAAGAGAAGGTTTCCCTTGTATGAGCTCTGGGGAGGGCTCAGGCAGCAGGAAACTTTGGAACTGGGCCTTAAAAGATGGTGGAATCTGGACATTCAATATGTTTCTATTTCATAACATAGTATAGTAGTCAAGCAGGGATTCTGAAGCCATATTGTCTGGGTTTAAATCCCAGATCTTCTCAGTACTATCTGTGTGACCTTGAGCAAACCATTTAACTTCCCTGCGCCTAAGTTTCCCATCTATAAAATGAGGCTACTAATAGTACCTGCTTCATAGGTTGGCAAGAGAATTAAATGAGTTAATATTTGTAAAATTCTAGAATAGTTCCTGGCACATAAGTACTATGAATGGTACACACAAATAGACACACACACACACAACCCTGGTGTCAATAAATTATAAATCCAAAAGTCCAAACAAGCCCTTTCCTTGAGATTTTTAAACAGAGACTGGATAACAACAACAACAAAAAAAAATTAGAAACTGAGTTATCGCTGGTGAAATGTACCCCTGGTTCCCGAAAACAAGGTTTGCAAAGTGATGCTCATTTCAGTACTTTATAACCAGAATTTCAGATCAGATTTCTTAGCTGTAGGTCAGCATTTTCCCTTCCCCTGTCCAGAGCTAGCCAGGGCTAAATATGACAGCTGAGCCTCTCCTAGATTTTTCTCACTGACTTTGGTGACTTTGGACATGGTATTTAGGAAAGTCTGTTCACCGAGCTATGTGAAACTAAACCTTCACTCATCACCTGCTTCCAGATGTCCTTGAGTACCAGGGAGGAATAGAGTCCTCACAGGACAGATAAGCATGTGAAAATAAGGGATTTGCTCAGAGACACACTGTCAGGAAAAGGGTAAGACCAGCACCAGGAGACCTCCACGTCTCTTGGAAGATAAGCAACTGAAGAAATATTTCTACAGCAAACAAAAAAATAATAAAGCTCATAAGAGGAGTAATAATGAAAACTTCCATTGGTTTAACTTGTCTGAATGAATAAAGCTCTTTCAAGTATGTTCCCATGTTTGGTTCCCATGACAACCCTTTAAGGAAGGCAGGGGTGAGAGTTAGTAGTCACTCCCATTTCACAGCTGAGAATAATGAGGCTCAGAAAGGTGAAGTGACTTGTCCATGACATTGCAACTAGTAAGTAACAGAGGAGACACTTGAACTCAGAGATCCTTCTACCCCATCATGGTTAACTTCAAGGCCCTATTTCCAAAAAGGCAGATGGCATACTGTCAGTGGGGTATAAAATGATATAATTTTACATTATATATATTCCTTAGAAAAAAACTGCAAAACCAGGACTAACTAGTGATTTGAAGTTTCCTTTTTCAATAAATTTTATTTAAAATATTAGTCAATTTCAAGAAAATCTTAAGCAATTATTGGCACAGATGGTACATGAATGTGGCAAAAACAGTGAAGATGGTCCCCAAAGGACTGAAGGCTGCAAACCCTCCTGTAAGGTGGTTGGAAAGAACAGTGACTTGGGTATGGGTGCTGTAGGCCTGGCTTTGTCACTATGTGACCTTGTCCTAGCCACTGAGCTCTCTGGGCTTCAGCTCTATCCTATGTAGAATAAGAGCATTAGTTGTAGTAATTTCTGGAGCCACTCCAGCTGGAATCTTCTAAGATAGAAGCTGAGTGTCATGTCCAAGAAGAGTGTGAAGGGCTGGGTTTTTTGGCTGCCTTCTCCTGCAGTCAGCTTTAATTTGCCTGAAATAAAGCTGACAGCAGGCTGTTGGATTCAGGGCACATTCCTCTGTGTCAGCCACTCAGGGTCTGTTTTTTCAGGAGCTTCTAAGGAGGGCCCCTTTGGCAGCCTGGATTCAAAAGTCTCCTTCCCTCTCCTTGGCCATGCACCCTGGGCCCCATAGCCTGCTTAGGAGGGAGACCCAGATAAAGAAAAAGGGAAGGAAAGAGTTTCTGCAGAACCATCTCCCATAATGAAAGAGCAAAAGAGAAGACTTGTAAGGATTCCAGCAGGGAGGAGATTAGGGGCAGCAAGAGGAATGGAATACACGATGGGCTCGCTAGGAATGGGATCAGGGTCAGTGGGAAGGTTTTCTCAAAAGAGCCATGGTTCCCATTTGATTGTGTCTTGGAGGTACTTGTGGGTGGGTGGGACAATGGCAGCTGTCTTACAACTGAATTAGGTCAGCACCCTGACCAAGAAGGTACAGCAGGGTCACCATCAGCTACTGAAATTATGAGAAAATCCATGACCACCCTGACCTGCTTTGTGATCTTGGGCACAAACTTATCCTTCCTTTGCCTCAGTTTCCCCATATGTGAATGGATATAATAACTGTAACTATCTCCTAAGGTTATGGTGGGGATTGAATAAAATAGTACATGTGAAGCCTGGCATGTGATAAGAATACAATAAATGTTACTGATTGTGTTTAGTATTGTTAATGTTATACTAGACAGTCAACATAGTGTTTTAGCTTGTAGTTAGACAAACGTGAGTTGAAATCCTGGCATGGCCACCAATTAGTCCCATAATTGGGCTTCAGTTTTCATTGACAAAATATTGATATTAATAGTACACACCCCAAGAAAAGGTGGTTGTAAAGATTCAATTGCATAATAACATAAAGCACTGAGCAGAATGTCTGTCCACATATTTGAATTGCTCAATAAAGGATAGTTGTGATAGACATGGAGCTGCACTCCCCCAAATCTTCCCTCAAGGAAAGACTCTTTGCCTCGGCATCAGGGAAGGCTGCCAGCAGACATCATCCACTGTTAGCACCCTCTGGGAATGTGTGTCCCTAGTAAGTTCTCTGGAGTGGAGCCTCCCACTTTTGGGTGTTCCCAAGGTATTCAGCACAGTGCTGCAAATATAGTAGGTCAGCTCTAAAAATTTATTGATGGACTGACTCCTTACTCTTACAGAAGTAAGAATGACTTACTTCTGAAACATGGAACACATTTCAATGGAGTATACTTTGAGACAGTTCAGGTGAGAGAAGGGGGAAAACTCCACATACCCTAATTCCAATTCCAGAGCAGGGATTAAGGTTGCCCTTGCCAGTATCTCTCGCCAACTTAAGAGAGGGTTGTTTTTTTTTTTTAAAGATAGGATACAGAGGCCTGGCGTTTTGGGATCCAATTTAGTTCTCGTCAAAATCCCTCCACTCTCTCCCCAGGCCTGTCTGGGAGGGAGGACACTCGCTTCGTGCTGACCTCGTTTCCAGTCAAGACTGCCTGTGAAAATGCAGTCTTGGCAGATGTGCCCTTTCAAGAAGATTTTTATCTTACAGAACTTGACAGATTTTCGGCCTCACTCTTTAATTTGAAGTTTCTCATATTACCCCCTCCCCTCCCGCCACTCCAGCTTGGGTAATTTTTCTCTAAAGCGACAGTTTCTCAGTTGGTGGTTGCATTCCAGAGTGGGTTAATGTGAAAGGCAGAATTGCCACATCTTGAATAACTTAAACCAAAGTGAGCACTGAATATGGGATTGACCAGAATGTAGCACAGTCCTGGGCTTTTGAGCAGTAGTTTCCAAACACCAGTCCATGAACCAGGGCCAAAGTCCCACTCCCATGGAGTTACAATCCAGTAGGGGTATGGGAAAATATAATACTGGCCACCATCCTTTGCAGATCCTCTCATCAAGAGGAGGAGCCTATTTCTGTACCCCTTGAATCTGGGCTAATCTTGTGACTGGTTTGACCAATCCAATGCAACAAAAGTGACACTGTGCAATTCCCAGCTTGGAGCTCAAGAAGCCCTCTCAAGCTCTTGGAACACTACAACTGCCATGTGAACAAGCCTGAGCTAACCTGCTAGAGGACAAAAGAACATGTGGAGAAAGGCCCCACTGCCCCAGCCTTTCCAATGAAGGCCATGACAAACCATCCAGCTGCCACCGACCTGTCAGCTAGCAGCATTTCCACGAACAGGCTCAGCCTAAATCAGCCAAGCCAGGCTCAAGCAGAAGAACCACTCAGCTGAGCCTAGATCAAATTGGCAACCTACAAAATCATGAGTAATTGAATAAATGATGACTTAGGCCACTAAGTTTTGGGGTAGTTTGCTACATAATAAAACTGATAATAGGGAGACTAATTGATATAGGGGGATACAGAAAGTAAAGAAGAAAACAAAAAATGACCACACTAATACAGGTTGCAACATATACAATAAAAGAAACAAACAGGCTATGGTGGTGGAGGAGTACGGGTGACAAATTTGGGAAAGATAGGGAAGACTTCTCTAAAGAAGTGACATTTTTGCAGAGATCCAAATGAGGGGAAGGAGTCAGTTACATAAGGGCCTAAGAGCAAAGGAAATTGCAAATCAAAGCCTCTAAGGCTGTTTTCAAGAAACAGAACAAAGGCATTGTAGCTGGGCCTGGGAGAATGGGAGAATGTGGCCAGAGAGGAAGTCAGAAGAATGGACAAAATGCAGTGAGAAACCACTAGAGCCCTTTAAATAGAAGAGTTACACCATCTGATTTCCACCATTCAAAGGATTATAGGATGCCAAGAGTAGAAGCAGCAAGCCTAGTTAGGAGGCTGTTGCAAAGTCCAGGTGAGAGAAGATGCTGGCTTAGACTAGGGAGGTCTCAGTGGTGGGCATGAAAAAGGGCCAGATTCTGGAATTATTTTAGAAGGAAAACCTCCTCACAGCACATATGCCGGCTTGAAACCAAATTTTGTTACTCGATCTGTGTGTCTAATAAACTTTAGGCCACTGGTATTGATTTACTCCTCATATGCTTATTCCAAAATTTTATCAAGGAGGGTTTTTTTTGTTTTATTTTAAATTGACAAATAATAATCATATATATTTATGGGATATGCTAACTAAAATAAAATCTTAAGGCCCACCCCTCCCCCCATCAGCTGACTGAATGGACCCCCCTCTTGGCCAAAGGAATATCCTAAAACTAAATTGCCTGCCAGGAGGAGGGAAGTCAGACATGCCTCATCATGCCCCCCTCCCTTCTTGGGGACATCCTTTGTAACCCATTAACAGGCCTAACAGTATGTAAGACACATCTGCAGGTCCTCAATTTACACAATAAATGTATGTCTGGTGGCTTATCTCTGATAACAGCTCCTTATGTTAAAACATTCCAAGCGTTTAGACAAAGCTTCATGTCTTTAACCAATTACAAGTCAAAGAATCTTTAAACACACCTATAACCTGTAAGGCCCTGCTTCAAGATGGCCCACCTTTTCAGCCCAAACCAATGTATGCCTCCCATGTATTGATTTATGACTTTACCTGTAACCCCTGTCTCCCTGAAATGTATAAAACCAAACTGGAACCCAACCACAGTGAGTCCACTTGCTCAAGGCTTCTTGAGCATGGCTCTGGGTCATGGTCCTCAAATTTGGCTCAGAGTAAATCTCTTTAAAATTATTTTATAGAGTTTGGCTTTTTTTTCTGTTAACACAGCCAAAGCACAAAGACATCCTTATAGATCTATTGATATATTGATAATTTTATATCTATAAGATATATTCAGAAATGTGGGACTCCTGGGTCCCAAATGTTGCAGTTACCTATTATTATGCAACAAACCACCCCAAAACTTAGTGGCTTAAAAAATAACAATAATTCATTTCTGCCCTCAAATCTCCAATTCAGGAAGTACTCAGCAGGGATGGATCATCTCTGTTCTCAGTGGTATCATTTGGGGCAGCTCAACTCAGGGCTGGAAGATCTACTTTCAAGATGGTTCACTTACATGGTTGGTAAGCTGGAGTCAGCTGTCAATTTGGAGCTTAGTCAGGATTGTGGGTCAGGGGGTCTTGGTTCCCCTCCACTTGGGCCACTCCACAGTCTGCTTGGGCTTTCTCACGGCAGGGTGGCCACATTCTAAGAGTGAATGTCTCAAAAGAACCAAGCAAAAGTTGCATGATTTTTTATCATCTAACCTCGAAAGTCATGCAGTGTCACTTCCACCACATTCTATTTGTGGAATAGAATAGTCTCATTCCTCTCCCCTTGGTTCTGGTTGGGTGGATTTGTGACTGAGTCTCCACCTTCTGATGGAGGAGAGCAAGGCTCTAGAAGAAACACATAAGATGGAAGGTATTGCTACAGCCACCTTTGAAAAATACAGTCCTGCCTTATAAAGCTCACATAGCTAGTAAGTGATGAAAGTAAGATGAAAAACCTGGTCTGTTTTTCATTCCATAATGTGATGTTTCATTGGTACATGAGTGGAGTCATCTCCTATGGTTGGATTTGGGGTATGAAAACCAAGTCAGGGAAAGACTGAACAGGGGAGCCAACTGTGCACTATACCTTGTGGAAATCAACCTCCCAGGATTATCTAATGACTTCAAGAGCCAGTGCCTTCAGTGAGCTGCCTCTCTGCTCATAGCATAGCAAGGTTAAGGACAAGGGGGCTAGGGCTTCCTAAATGGCCTTGGCAACCAATCCCCTTCCAGGGCATGTCAATCTAGCGCTGCTGCTCTCACTTATCACTCACCACCCATCCCAGAGGGAGTTATTCAACAGCAATACATTCACAGTCATCAGCAAAAAAGGAAAAGCATCTCAGTTCTGCTTTTTGCTCCATGCTTTTCTTTTTACAATTTTTCTCTGACAGAATGGAGCAGTTTAAATCAGGAGACTGAAAGAACAAAAGGTCAGCTGGGCAGGAAAGCTTCCTACCATATAAATGAGCAAGGTTACATGGTCAGACAAAGCCCCTGAGGGGTGTCATTGTGCAAAGTGAGGCTGCAAGTGCATTTCAGAATATTAATTTTTTTTAACAAATTGCTCTTGGGTTTTTGGCCTTGCTTATTTCTTTCACCTAGATGCCACCTTTATTTATCAAAAACATAAACCATGGCCTTCCTCTGTGGCTACATCTATTTTGGAGGTTAGTATTTTTAGTTAATTTTGTCTCCAAAGAACAATCTCCATCTCCACCCTCTATGCTCCTACCGCACCCTGCACAGCTTGGCAGCTAACCTCTTAATGGAGTTCCAGATGTCTGTGCCTCATTCATTGAGGAGAATTAGGCCTGTGGAGCTAAGAACAGACCTTGACAGTAGACACATTCTTGGCCAAGGTCTAGGGCAACTTCTCCCCCACTCCTGATATCCTTTCAGAGCCATGTGACCTGTAAGTAGGACACCACTTGATTCTAGGTTACTCTCTACTTGTTTTCTAAATTCCCAGGCCTAGTGTAACAGGTTTAAGCCACCAAGTTTGTGGTAAACTTTTAGGCATCAATAAAAAATGTAACAACTGGTATTAACCCTAAGTCGGTCTTAGGTCATGCTACCTAGAAGCAGAGCCTAAGACAGGGATTTTTGTTCAAATGATTTATTAGGGGGAGCAGGATGGGACAAGGGGAAAAATCCAAGCAAGGATGTGGTCTCTCCTGGAGCCTAGCTTCAGCCTGATCCCGTGGGTAGCCCATGGGGAGCATAAATAGCACCACAGAGTTAATCAAACCTCAAGGCAAGGCTTTTATACCCCTGTGTCAGTCAGTCATTGATCAAAGTGTGTGGGGGCTGTGGGGAGAGGTGTGAGTGAGTAGCAGAGGGGCACAGTGTGCAGGGACTGGAGCAGCTGAGAGTTATCAGCCAACACTCACAGGAGCTGGGGAATGGGCCCAAGACATAACCTTGGGCAAAGCAATCTAAATGTCCCTTAGTTGCCTCATGGAGGATAAACCACAAAGACAATATTTTGTCACAATTTTAGGGTGCATTGCTCCTGTGCCTTCCCAAGGACATGACTTTGCCCTGGTCAGCCCAAGGCTTCTATTTGCTGGGAGGTGGGGGTAGGGTAAGGGGAGATTGAAATTTTGCAACAGAGGGAATATAGAGAGAAAGACCAAAGTAATATTTGGCTTTAGACATTCAAAGTCAGATTATGCAGCAAGTAAGGGGCTTGCAAGCCAAGAGATTGTCTTGAGGAGGGATTTTCCAGAATCATTGGTAGCCAATAGTGAATAACCTTAGAAGACACAACTCCTGGGTTTTTTACTACAGGGCAAAGGGGTGGCCGTTGTCTGCCAGGAAGAAGGAACTATGACAAAGAAAGAAAAGCAAAGCCCACCCCTTTTCCCACCTAAGAATTTATGGAAAGCAGGAGAGTGTAAGGTGAGGAAGCCATAGCATGCCTGTGTCCTGAGCTCCCCTTTCTGGGATGTGTGGTAGCCACACTGAGAGACAAGAGAGCCTAAAACAAACCCAAAATTGTCACCTTGGGTGGCACCGTGGGATTAAGCAGAGGGGTCCCTGATCTTCCCAAGCTGCCTTTTGTCCCTGTAGGGTATGACACCTAGGTTAAGATCCAGGACAATGTCACTCTGCCATGGGCCACACAGAGGCCTCAGCAAACACCGAGGGGTCTACAGTCATCAGGAGCCCAGGGGAGGCCTGGTTATCCTGGGAGGGCCACAGGCCTTGAGCACACTGAGAGAGGTGAGATCCCAACATGCTGCAGCAAAAGACATCAGCCTACCATCTGGGAAAGGCTAAGGATCCTAAGTCCTTTGCTTCATGGAGTTGAGGAAGTGCTGACAGACAAGTTTTCAACAAATCAAAGTCTGAATATCTTCTAAGAGGTCCATTTATATTATCGCAATAATATAAATGTTTAAACCAGAATGGACATTTCATTTAATGTTATCCCACCAATAAGCAGGTAGGGGCTTAGCAGACTCATTAAGGATCAAATAAAAATAATTTTTTGGGCACACTCCATGTGCAGATCAGTTTAATTCTGCCATGTGTACAAAGAAGAGGTTTAGCCAGATGATCTTCCATGTGCTTTCTCACTTTAAAATTCCTTGATTTTTGACCTGGCACAGAAAGAGGCCACCATAGCTGAGAACAATTTAAGGCAGCCCCAGGAGAAAACAGGGCCTTCCTGGCTCTCCAGAGCCAAGGCAGCCCCAGGCAAAGCTGCAGGGCCCTGCTTCTGGCTTTCGGCTTCCAGGACCTGGCTGTGTTTGCAGAGGTGAAGGTCCTCACTTCCGGGCTGCACACTCATGCGCTCAAGCCTGCGCCCTCCAGCACCACTCGCTCCTCTTCCACCCTCCCGCCTCAGGTGCTTTGGGCTTTTCAGGACCCATTCGTGCCTCTGTCATCAGAGAGACAGCAAAGGAGAGAGGAAGCTCAGCTCTCTTGGTAGTTCTCAGAAAACGCTTGGTGAAGAGAAGGTGAAGCATCCTGCTGAGCTTACAATGAGGTTTGGAGACAGTCTGGGAGTCCTATTGGCTCACCCAAGGCCACTGCACTCGGCGTTCTCAGAACATGCCAGTTCTTTCCCCATGGCCATGACTTCACCCTGCTTTTCTCTTCTCCTCAACTGCTTTTCTTCAAGTGCATGGTTTCTCCTTCAAGCTTCACTCAAATGCAACCTCCTGAAGGAAGAAATCCTGAGAACTCTAGGAAGATATGCCTTCCTCCTCCAGGTTTGATTTTGTCCTTGCTGCTGTGCACAATTGCACCGGTAACAATGCTTGTTAGAAATGCAGCATCTCAGGACCCACTCCAGGCATGCTGAGTCAGTCTGCTTTTTAGGAAGCCCCCAGGTGATTCCTGTGCACATGAATGTTTGAGCATCACTGCCTTAGCACACTGCAGGATCAGGGACTGGCTGACCACACGGTTGGTGAACTTTTTCTTAAATGGCAAATATTAGCTGCTTTGTGGGCCACATATAGTCTCTGTGGCAACTACTCAACACTGTCATTGCAGTGTGAAAACAGCCAGAGACAATACGTGAATGAATAAGCACAGATGTATTTCAATAAAACTTTATTTACAAAAACAGGTGGCCAGCAAGATTTGGCCTGCAGGCCACAGTTTGCTGACCCATGGTTTACCAGAAGGAAAGGTGGCTGATTTTATGGAAACAATACATTTTTATCCCCAAATCCCCTCACTCACCCTTGCTTCCACCCTGAGCTGCTAAGAGAGGAGAAATTCCCAGTGACCCTTAAAGAAATATGCAGTTTAACTCCTTAGCAGCTGAGAGAGTGCTTGTAGAAAATCTCTTGCTTTCCACAGCCCCATTCATATTGGGAGGTGTTTCTTGCATGAACTTTCTGAGAGGAGAAATGCTTCAGAACTCTTTTATTTATTTGTCTTTTAAAATAAAAATATCAATAAAAATGCATATGTACAAAAGAATTTATCAAACATATGCACATGTATAGTTAAAGAAAAGCAATAAAATGAACACCTATGTACATCACCCAGATTAAGAACTAGAACTTTATTATAGCCCAGATGCTCCTGTGCCCCTTATGTCCATCTACAATTGAACTCCCCTCCACACCCCACCAGAGGTAACTATTATCCTTAACGTGTGTTAATCTCCCTGTTAGTTTGCTATTTTTATCAACTACACATGTATGGTTGTTTCATTTCCTTTTTTGAACTTTAGGCAAATGGAATCATGCCAGATGACTCCCTCTGTGATTTGCTTCTTCTCGTCAACATCTCATTTTTGAGATTCAGCCACTTTGGTGGATGGAGCACTGCTGTATAGTACTCCGCTATGGAAATCTACCACAATTTATGTATCCATTTGATTGTGGGCAGACACATGGGTTGTTACCAGTTTGGGGCTATTGGGCATTTGCAAACATTCTTTCACAAGTCTTCTTGTATACGTGAACAAGAGTTTTCTCAAGGGCATATGCCTCAGAATGGAGTTGCCAGTTTGTAGGGTATGCACATGTCCATCATTCTCCCACTAGCAGTGCATGTGGCTTCCTACTGCTCCACATCCTTGTTTCATAGATTTATTTGTTCTAGTTCCTTCTCTCTCTTTGTCCCTTTTTTGGTCATGGTTCTAGCTTCATGCCCTTGGTTTCTTCTTCGGGTAACTCTTTAGTTCTGCCATATGATTCATTCATTCAGCAAATATTTACTAAGCATCTACCCTGTACTCGGACCCTGAGTTGGGCACTAGAGCTTGGACAAATATGAGACATGTGCTCTGCTCTCAAGGGGCTCAGCCTACTGATTAAGAGAGACATATAAGCAAATCATTGCAAAATAATGTGGTTTGGGCAGCAATAGAAATGTGTGCAAGGCATTATGGGAGCACTGAGGCGGGCACCACAGGGCTTACATCCAAGAGACCAATGACTCTGCAGACAGGGTTGGGTGGAGAGGAGTGCCAGCTTCTTAGACACTGTCAATGCATATTACTCACACACACAATCACACACACACACACACACACACACACACACAAAAGATCCCCACCCTGGAGTGCCAGCCAAGCTTAAAAACAAACAGACTCTGAAGTGTCAGATCTGAAATCCCAGTCCTTTTCCCACAGTGAAAGGAATGTGAATTAAGTTGAAGTTTCCTTTGAAAATTCTTATTCTTCTAAGTTTCTAACAGTCTGACTCCGCATGCCAGCCACCCACCCTCTTCTGCTTGGGTTGTGTGTTCAGTTTATGTAGTGGCCACCAATGCTCTACAGAGAGAGGGGCTTTGGAAGCCACACACCTGCCATAAAACATCTCTCCTACCCGGGCCACCCCTGGGAGTCCAGGGACCCAGGCAAAACTCACTTTGTGCTCTCAGGATAAAGTTGGTATTAAGGGCTGTTTTGAAAGAAAAAAGAAGCCTGCAACTGGGCACAAAGTCAGTGAGGAACAAGCAGAGACCGTCAGTAATCCAACCAGCTGCCCTCGGAACCATTCCCCAATTTTGTACATGGTTCCTGGTGGCCTTTCCCACCCACCCACCAGCACCCACATCTTGGTTGGGGGGCTGCCCTAGGCTGCTGGAGCCTGCTTTGTCCTTGGATAAACTCCCCTTGTCCTCTGATGGAGACACTACCTCCAGAGCGCTGCTGCAGGATTGAGCCAAAGTTTTGCCTCCACGGGGTTTTCCTTGGTGCACCCTTGCTTGGCAGCCTTCCTTGCCCAGTCCCACTTTTGCACTCCCCAACCAGCCTTTAATGCAGCCCTTTCCTATGAACCCTTGTGTCTGTGGCTTCCGAGGAACCCAGCCGAAGGCAAAAGGTGAGTATGGGTACTGGGGAGGCTGTGGTTCCCACTGGCTTGATTAGGTAAGGATGGGGTGGGGTGAGAATTTTAAGAGCCTTGGGCCTCTGCTCACACCACCTGGCAACAGGCACCTGGGCCAGCCACCTCCTTGTCCAGCTACAAGCCACAGGGCCTGTCTCCCCTCAGCCACAGCTCTGTTTCTCTCTAATCTTGGTGAAGTAATATGAGCTCACCACATTTCCTGGACCAAGGCCTTGCCCACTAAAATGCAAATAGGTCTCCTGGAAGCCTCCTAGATAAACTTTGCTTGGGCTGGCCCTAGTGTTCCTAAAAATTGTCATGGAAAAGGCACACACGTTTGGGGCCTGATGGCTCATCCTGGCGTTGCAACGAGGAAGGGTGTGGGAGCACTTTTACCCAGGGAGGGGAGACAGCAAAAGAATGTGCACTCGACATTGACGAGCCTTTCCTTGCCATATTCTCTCTGAAGGAAATTCTAAGTTATAAGCGTCCTTGACCACAGAGGATTATGAAAATACTAAAGGAAAATTTTCAGTCTTAATGGAATGCCTCTAAATCATATGTTTTGGTAGCATAGATCCTGCTGACTCGGAATGTCAGAATTGGCAGGTGTGAAAAATCTTTACCGTCCATCACTGTAAAACTCATCTTCTCCCCGGGGGTCTGTAGCTCACAGAGCTGAGGAAAAAAGAAAACGCGCGGAGGAGGAGACACTGCAGGAAACACAGTCAGGGCTTTCACAGGAAGACACTGGCATTCATCATCATTAGTCCAATGAAGAGTGAAGCCAAAGGTTGGCAACCTCCCAGCATGGCCTCCCTCCTCTGCTCTGAAGGGCTGGCAGAAGGTGGGCCAGACATATTGTGAGAGGCCCACGGTCTGTAGCCAAAGTGCCACTTGAGTGTGAAGTGGCCTCTTAGAGACTTCCAGCAGAGCCATGGCCAGGTACCTTTGGTGCTCCTACCCTGACTTATGCACAATGGACAGAAATTTGGTAAAAGGTCATTATCAATCAGAGGAGAGCTGAAATGAAGTACAAGATGCATTTCTGTGGAGGGTGTGGAGAGGGTCAGGAAGGTGGGGCCTCAAGAATGAAGAGACTTCAGGGGCATTCACAGGTGTGGACAGAACCACTATATGTTCACTAACATCCGTTTCCTGTTATCATGAGCACACAGCTAGATGCATTTCCCAGCCTGCCTTGTATTAGGTGCTGACATGTGACTGAGTTCTGGCTAATGGAATGTGGATGACAGTGAGATGTACTGTGTTCTCACCTGGGCTGTGGAACCTCCTGCAGGATCCTCCACACTCCTTTCCCCGACCTGCCTTCCAGGGGCAAAGGACCCAGTGGATGGCGCTGAAGCCCTAGGGAACACATAGAGCCTCAGGTGGAAGGAACCTGGGTCCCTGCGTGACTACATGGAGCAAAACCCTCATCCCCACATGGCCAGCTGGACTTTATGTGAGCAAGAAATACATGTCTATTGTGTTAGGCTCCTGAGATTTTGGGGGTTGTCTATGATAGCAGCTAACATTGCCTAAATTAATTCAGTGGAGAGAAGCTGGATCATGACAAAAGCAATCTTCAATGTTTCATAATTGAGCCAAGAATGGGCCCTGGTGGCAACAATCCTAAAGAGAAGCAAGGAACCCAACAAAATACCTAGCTACTCAGATCAAAAAGTTCCCTCCCCAAGTTGAGAAGCAGAGCAGTATGCAAAGAACAAGTGCTGTGCAGGCTGGCCAGCTAAAGCATGGATTCTGATTTTGTTACATGCTAGTTGTGTTACCTCACAAGGATGCCTCACCTCTAAGGCTCAGTTTCTTCATCTGTAAAATGGAGACAACCACATCTAATTCTCGTGGTTGTTGTAATGCTCAGAACCAATGAGATTACACATTCGATGTGTCTACACTATGCCTGATGCACAGTAGGCCTGCCTGAAATATGACTTTTCCATTTTCCTCCTTGTCTTTCTCTACACCACCATTTTTTTCCATAATGCATGGGTAGTGTTTAACTTTAGCAAAATGGCAAATGCATATACTTTTCCCAATTTATCAGGTGCAAGAGAAAGGCAGAGGCTAGTACTGGCCTTCGCCATCATGCTGAGGCAACTTGACCAAGGCTTTCATTCCACTGATTGATCACATTCATCTTGAGCTGCATTTGGCCACTCAGAGAAATCCATCCCTAGCCTTCACAGTGAGCTGGAAGGCTGGCCTGGCCCCAAAGACACCTCAGCAAATCTGCTACCCAGCTTCAATGGCGGGCAGCCAGGCGTCTGGTCCCTCAGTCTCAGTCATGCAGCTGTGACTGACAGGCTGCAGGGAGCTAGAGCTCTGATGTGAAGATCTGCTCTGGCTTCTAGAAAAATAGCAGCAGCAGCAACAGCAGGCGCCATTGGAAAGCAGCCCTGCCAGCTGATGCCCCGCTGCCCAGGGACCCACACCGGAGGATAAAACAGCAGGTAATTGATGGCTTCCCAAACTAACTTAGCAGACTTGAGCTGACGCTAGAGTTTAAGACAGAGGTTTGATTCCAGTCTGACCCTAGTGGGCCATTTCCTGACAGAGCAGAGAACAAGAACTGAACGTTGCTTCCTCAGCTATACGCAGAAATAATGCCTTGCAAGTGTGGGCGGCTCTAGTAATGGGTCTCTGCCCTGGCTACACATTAGAACCCCCTGGGGAGCTTTAAAAAATCCTGATGCCCAGGCCATGACCCAGACCAATGACATCAGAATTTCTGGGGCCAGGACCCAGGCATCTGTCAGTTTTAAAGCTCCCTGGGTGATTCCACTGTGTAGCCAAGGGTGAGAATCAATGATCTACAGCTTCCAAGTATTCACCCAAGCATTAACTTTTCTTGATGTGTTCAAGGTGGTGTAAGTGGTGTTAACCCTGTTTGACGAAGGAGACAATAAACTCAGACAGGAAAAATGATTTGCTTGAAGTCATATGTTTGATGAATGAAGGAGTTGGGATGCAGCCCAGGCCTTTTGGCATTCAAGTCAGTCACCTTTTCCTTACCTTTCTGGCCTCATCTTTCTATAAAATGGGAATAGCATCAGTACCTACTTCATAGGGTTGTTGTAAGGATGAAACAACTTGATCATATTTTTTAAATTCATTTTAATTAATATGTACATATGACCTTCCAATATGCCTAGAAATATTCAAGCACTTTACAAATATTAACTTGGGTTAGTTCACTAAAATGCCTCCTGTGCCTTCCTATACCACTGGGGGGAATTGCTCTAGGGAGCAATGTAGCAACACAATCAACTGCCTTTAAAATGTGTGAACTTTTTGAGCCAACAAATCCATCTCTTATAATTCACACAAAGGAAATAATTAAGGGCCTATGAAAAGATTGAGCCACAAGGGTGATCATTGCAGTTTTATTTATAATGACAAAAAATTAGAAACACTAAGGTTCAAATATAAAGGATTCATTAAATAAATTATAGTGTATCAAAAAGCAGAAACAACATGGCTCAGTTTTAAATGATGTGTGGCAAATGGACCCTAGAGTGGCCCCATGTTCACACCATGTGTAATGCCCTCCTCTTGGGTATGAGCAGGACCTGGGACTCACTTCTAATAAGTAGAATATGTCAAAGGTGATGGGATGTCGTTCCTCTGGTTAGGTTATGAAAGAGAGAGAGAGAGAGAGAGAGAGAGAGAGAGAGAGAGAGAGAGAGAGAGAGAGAGAGAGATAATACTCATCTTGCTGGCCTTGAAGAAACAAACCACCGTATTATGAACTGCCTATGGAGAGGGCCACCTGGCAGGGAACTGTGGAATCCTCTAGGACCTAAGGGCAGCCTCCAGCCAACAGCCATGAAGAAGCCAGGCCCTCAGTCACACAGCCTCCAAACAATGAATTCTGCCAACAACCTGAATGAACCTGGATGTGAATTCTTCCCTAGTCAAACCTCCAGATGAGAACACAGCCTGGCCTACACCATGGTAGCAGCCTTGTGAGACCCCAAGCAGAGAATCAAGCTAAGCTGTGCCTGGATTCCTGACTCACAGAAACTGTGAGATAATGAATGTGTGTTGTTTTAAGCCTCTGAATTTATGGTGATTTGTTACACTGAAATAGAAAACTAAAAGAGGGGTCATGGAAGGATATTCTTTTAGATAAAAGACATTTATAAAATATTATTAAATTATAAAGATCAGATTATAAATTAATATGATCCAAACACATACACACACACACACACACACACACAGACTCTGGAAAGCTAATAATACGGTATAATTTGGGATGCGTTTATTTCCTCCTTTTTGAGTCTCTGTACTTTCTAAAATTATCTTATTAACATAATATTAAAAAACATTGAAAATAAAAATACTAAATAAAATATTCAGGTGTTAACAGTGGTTATCTCCAGATGGCAAAATTATGGTTGAATTTAATATTCTGGAATTCTAGAGAATTATTTTAATTTTTCTGTTTTGAAGATCTGACACTGACTGGTATAATTAACCAGAATAAATAAATAACTCCCAATTATTTTTTCAATTATTGAAAAAAATTCCACCATCATTGCTCCCAGATTTAATTAAGACAGAAAAACCATTCACCTAGGGCCAGTTTGCCACACATTGAGTTACAAGATAGCCGAGGCAACAGCACAAACTCTAGTGTCACATGGCCTAGATTCTAAGCCTGGCTACCTAGATGTATTTTATGAAATGGGGCGAATTATTTAGCCTTTGTACCTCTGTTTCCTCATCTATAAAACAGGATAATAATATCTACCTCACAGGACAAGTATATCATGGGGACTGAATAAGATAAGATAATGTATATAATTTATTTTTAGATGAACCTGACATGTAATAGATGCTCCATAGACATTGGTGACTGTTACACCATCGCTATTATTATTATCGACCAACTTCCCATTGTAGGAGTGGCCAATATTCAGTCCTGGTGATATTCTTATGTTTGGCTCTTAAAACAAATGCAGAAGAAAAACATAAGAATTTTAATTATAGCATATTAATTCAGTTATTAGGAGGAATCTCACATCTCTTGAAAGTCCTAAAGTGGCTGCCATGGGAGGCTGAAAGCACATTTTGCCCACTTCAATACTAGAAAGTGATTCTTAAATAAAATTAGCACTATGCTTCTGCTGGGGTGACACGGAGTGGTTGGAACTGGCCCTTTAAGAATCTGAGTCAAGCTGGTTTGAGGTTTATTGCATGCTATAATAAACTGGTTAGTTATGGTGTGAGGTGAGCCAGGTCTAGGTCAAAGCTCTCTCTCAACATTCCAGGGGCCTCTGGGAGCTGGGTGGGAGGTGGAAATTCTCCAAGGCCACCATGAAGCACAGCTGAAGAGCTACAGCTGCCCTTAGGATACTGTCAAAATTGGGGCTTGGCTGGGGCAGGCCAGGCCAAGGAGACTTGACAAACAGGCTGGAGCAAGGGAGGGGCCAACACGAGGGCACTAGCAGGCTGGGTGTCTGGCGGTGTGGCCACAGGCAATAGGCAAACACCCAGCCAGACAGGCAGATGGAGTCAGGGATGTCCTACAAAGTTTTCACTGTCTGCGACAGAGCTGGCTTTGGGAGTTTGGCAGAGAGTGGTGGGCAGAGGCTAGGCCAAGCCAACCAATGGCACAAGGGAGCCAAGTTACTGGTAGCAGTGCCACAGCACTAAGGTGCCAAGGATGGCTTGTCATCCCAAGGGACAATTCTACGGGACAAGTCTCTCTCAGAAGTATGTGGCTCCAAAACACTCCCATGGATAGAAACAGAATAGCCCCCAGAGTGAACAGAAATGAAATCCATCTAAGTCATCCCTAAGAAAATTCCTAAATATCTTCCTGTTTCCTCAGGAGGACCTGTGTCCACCCACAAAGAAAAATTAAGTAGTTAAATGGCAGCATGTGTTTTGTTTAGATTAGGACCTCAGTAGTACATGGGAGAAAGGAGCAGTGTATCCCAGACTCAGAGAAGGGACAGTGCCTCTCTGGCAGGTCAGGCATCATCATCATCATCATCATCATCATCCTTTAAAAGAACCTTTGGATGTATTTGTTTTTGAAGAACTGGCCTTTGAAGATTCAAATCCTGAAATGCCAGGACCAGTTTTCTAATTCACAACCAAATGGGTGGAAACAAATTCAGGCATAAATATTTTCTTGTGTGTGGTAGGACTGTCCATGATTTAACTAGTTTCCTCCCCAGGAGGAAGACATCTAATTTGAAAGGACTTACTACTTTGGTACTTTCCTTTTTGCTCTCATAGCCAAGGCCATATCCAGATCATTGTCTCCTTAGACCCCAAACACTAAAGGAGTCATTTTACCCTGAGTTTGGTTGCCAAAGCCAACATCTCCAAGTCACTGCTCTGAGGGGTACACTACCCTATTCAAATGCCTGTGATAGTGCCTACCATTAGGGTGAGTAATGCCAGATGCTGTAACAAACAACCCAAAAATCTTAATGACCTTACATGATAAGAGTTTGTTTCTTACTCACGCAAAGTCCACTCTGCTGAATGGGTCTCCTCCAAGGAGAGACTCAGGAATTCAGTTTGTGTCCATCTTGAGGTTCTACCATCCTGCAGGTTCAAGCTTGCCTGGGTATCATCTAGCTGCCAGATGGAGCAGAGGGAGAGCATGGAGGGTGCTGTACCTAATCCCTAACCAACTCAGCCTGAAGGTTACACATACCCCTGCCATTCATATCCCACTGGAGAGAACTATTCATGTGCAAAGATATCTGGGAAAAGATAATTCCTGGCTAGATCCCTTCCCAGCAACAACTCTACAATACAGAATGAAGAATCCAAATCTTTGGTGGTCAGCCAGCTCTCTCTTCCACAGTCCTTCTTTACCTACTGAATTGTTTTGAAACTCTTTAGGGTGGCATCCCAAACATACCCCAATCTTGCCCCAATTCAAGTCATGGATGCCATCTTCTAGCTAATAAGAATGACCCAGTTTTCCCCTAGATATATCAATTAGTTTTCATCACATAGCAAACCATTCCAAATCTTAGTAGCTTAAAACAACACAGTTCTTCAAGTTGGAGATTTGCATTGAGCTCAACTGAGAGATTCTTCTGGTCCAACTGTGCTCACTCTTGTGAGCTGCTGGGCTGACTGGGAGCTGCAGTTCTAGAAGTTTCCTCAGCTGGGACAGCTTGTCTTTGTTTCACATGGTCTCTCAGCCTCCAGCAGGCTAGTCTTGGCTTGTAAACATGGCAGTGGCAGCTTTATGAGAATGATAGCAGAATTGTGTTGAGACACTTCAGGCCCAAGCTTAGAACCCATACAACCTCACTTCTAAAGCATTTTATTGGACAAAGCAAGTCAAAGGCCAGTTAAGATTTAAGGGGTAGAGAGTATAGATTCCACATTTTGATAGAAGAAACTTCAAAATTACTATACCAAATATGTACTGTGCTCTCTATGCCTTCCTTATAACACGCCACCACCTAAAACCTCCCCCTCCTCCTTGTCTTTGCCTGTGTACAAGGCCCAGCGCAAATGCCTCCTAATCCACAATGGCTTCTGCCTTAGTTTAGGTTGTTCCAAAGACAGAGCCTGAGACAAGAACTTGAGTGCACACATTGAGCAAAGAAGTTAAAAGAGTAAAACAGATGGAGGAATCTAAGGGTTCTCTACTGAGATCAATGCCATAGGCAAAGAGAGGTTGATCCCACAAGGATCCCTGAGAAACTAGGAGATGCCTCTCAGAAGTGTCCTTCCTTCAAAGAATTGGAGGCTGGGAACTTTCTCCACCAGCTCCCACGTTCTATTGGTTGAGAGTTACCCCAGTGGGCAGTATCTTCTCCACACTTTCAGGCTGCTCTTGCACATGGACCAAACCAGCTCCCATAGTATTAGGGAAAGCCCTGAGGTAGAAGGACACGTGTGCTGACTTGAGGTGGGATGCTGTCACCTGAGCTGGCTGAGAACAACCCACTGCAGCTGTGTCTGAAATCAGAGGGCAACCAAGGAATGTTTTGTGAGGTACCAAGAGTCCCATCTTGGCCCTAGCACAAAGCCCTATCAGTTTTGTCAGCCAAGTAAGGGAAGAAACTCCTAGATCCAAGACATTGGAATATAACCTTTCACTCATTCACTCCATCAACAAGTAACTGTACGTGCCTATAACGTGCAGGGCGAGAGCAGCTGTAAACAAACAAACAAACAAACAAACAAAAACAAGCAGAAGGCCGGGCATGGTGGTTCACGCCTGTAATCCTAGCACTCTGGGAGGCCGAGGCGGGCGGATCGCTCAAGGTCAGGAGGTCGAAACCAGCCTGAGCAAGAGGGAGAAATACTAAAAATACAAAGGAATTACTTGGCCAAGTTAAAGAGAGAGAGAGAGAGAGAGAGAGAGAGAGAGAGAGAGAGAGAGAGAGAGAGAGAGAGAGAGAGAGAGAAGAGATTAGCCGGGCCTGGTGGCGCATGCCTGTAGTCCCAGCTACTTGGGAGGCTGAGGCAGAAGGATTGCTGGAGCCCAGGAGTTTGAGGTTGCTGTGAGCTAGGCTGATGCCACGGCACTCACTCTAGCCAGGGCAACAGAGTGAGACTCTGTCTCAAAAAAAAAAAAAAAAAA
>CAUYRT010010294.1:0-55178 GCA_963574885.1 Lepilemur ruficaudatus
GGATGCTCCGACCAGGGGAGGGAGATGGGGCTCACCCACAGAACCCTGCTCTCACGCGCTCCTCTGCACCCTCCCCGCACGGGCTCTCACTTTGCTCCGGGACTCTGGAACTGGGTTGTCTCTCCCACACTGCCCTACCCCACCAACCGCGCTGCCCCGTGGCAGGAGGTTGGGGATGGAGACCCACCCAGCGATGAAAGCAGGCTGGGTGCGGCCGCCAGCGCCACTGGCTTGAGTTGAAATTGCTTCCTGGGACGCCAGGGGTGGAAGAGGTGCGGGGGTGGTGTCACGCGGGATGCCACTGTGCAGCCGCTAGGGGCACAACGCCGTGGGAAGAGCGCCCTGTGTCCCGTCGCTGGTCTGAGGCTCTGGGAGAGGAGAGGAAGAAAACCCCCCATGCTTTCCTCGGGCGGAGACCCCGGGAGTTCGTGCACACCCGTTGCTCTCTCCTCTCCTCCCTCTCTCCATTGCTCAGTTCCTCCTCGTGGTGCTCCTGGACTCCACTGGTGTCTGGGTCCGAGGTCCCCTCCCAGCAGTGATCTCCCCAGTCTCCCCCGTGCAGCCCCCACCTGTGCTGCAGTTTTCAAGATATAGGCTTTGCATATATTTTGTTAAATTTATCTTTGAATAGTTCATGATTTTGATGCTAATATATAAACATATTGATATTTAAATTTTTTATTTTCTATTTTTTTGTTGCTAGTATGTATAAACACAAATGTCTTTGAATGGTGACTTGGTGTGCTGTGATCATCTAAATTCATTTATTAGCTCCGATGTAATTGTAGATTCCTTAGGAATTTCTCAATACAGTAATGCCATCTGTAGATATAACAAATTAACATTTTTGTTTTCAAAACAAAAATTAACTTTTACTTCTCTGTCTTACTTTTTTATCTGGCTAGGGCTTCCAGCACAATGCTAAATGGGATAGTGAGAAAGGAGCCTTGTTCCTGGTCTTAGAGAAAATAAACTTAGTCTTTGCCATTAGATGTGATGTTTGCTGCACATTTTTAAAAAAATTCCCCTTATTAGTTTGAGAGTCTCTCTTTACTTCTATTTTGATGTAACTTTGTGTAATGAATGTGGACTAAATTTTGCAAATGCACTTTTTCTTCTTGTCTTGAAGAAGAAAAACCATTTTCCACTTTTTTATTCTATTGATATGATGGATTGCTTTGATTTTTCAAATGTTAAGCCAATCTGGCCCTCCTAAGAAAAATTCCACTTGGTCATAATATAGGTGCTTACTATACATAGCTGGACTCTGTTTGTTAATAGTTTGTTAAGTATTTTTGCATCTAGACTCATGAAGAATATCAATGGGTAGTTTCCCTTAAAGTATTTGTCTAGTTTTGATATCAGGGTGAAGCAGGCTTCAAAAATTGGGTTGGACAGGAGCCCCTCTTTTCTATTTTCTGGAAGGATCTGTGTGTTGTTATTATTATTTCTTTCTTTACTATTTGGTAAAATTTACCATTGAAGACAGTTGGGCCTGGAGTTTCCTTGTAAGAAGGAAACTACAAATTAAATTTCTTCAGTATATATAGAGCTATTCTGATTTTCTATCAATTTCTGCCATGTAGGGAATGTTTTCATTGCTTCTAAGTTATCAAGTATAATGGAATAAATTTGTTTGTACCATTCCATTATTATCCATTAATGTCTGAAGGATGGTAGCACTGTCTTCTCTTTCATCCCCGATATTGGAAATTTGTATTTTTTTCTCATCCATTCAACAATAGATTTACCAACACTGATTTTTCCAAAGAATCCTCCTTGAGTTTCACTGATTTGTATCTACCACTGATTTCAAGGGGCAGCAAACTTTTTCTGTAAAGGGCTGCATTTTGGGCTTGTGGGCTGTGAGATTTCTCAGGTAGCACCAGACAGTAAGGAACGAGTGAACGGGACTGTGTTCACACACAACTGCTTATGAAAACAGGGTCAAGCCAGGTTTCTGCCTGCAAGCTGTGCTTTGCTGCAAGCCGGTATATTGACTTCAGCTCTGATCTTTAGTTCTTGCTTCCTTCTACTTACTTTGGGGTTAATATATATCTTATTTTGTAGCTTTCTAACGCAGAAAGCTTACTCCTTCAGTTCTGAGGAGCACTTCCAATGGACGTAGCATTCTAGGTTTGTGTCCCCACCCCTCAGCCCGCACTCCTGCGGGTAGTTTAAAGAGGTGATTCTGCCTTTTATTGCTTCAGAGGACATATCTGCTCTTGGACTTAACTTTGTTTCTCTGTGTATATGTATATTTTTTATACTTAAATATGTACTTTAAATATTAACTTTTTATCATTGTTTTTAAGGAATTTGATTCCAAAGTATGCAAATCTACTTTAAATATTATCTTTGCATCACTGTTTTTCGGGAATTTGATCCTGGCTGTGGCTTTCTATTGTTTCTTCTGTTTAGGATTTGTGAGATTAGATCTGTCCATTTATAACTAATGAAATTTGGAAAATTTTGTTCAGTGATGTCATTTTGGTACCTTGAAATTAGCCACAGTGAATATATTTGTCATGAAAACTGGCTAACGTTATAAATGGAGCCTTTCCCCCCACAGATCCCGTTGTTATAATTTTCCAGTGTTTCCTGCCACCGGTCAATAATGCTTGGTCTATCGTCAGTCTTGCCTTTGTGCTTCTACTATGGTAGTTTCTAGGCCTGTGTTCACCTTTACTGATCTCTTCTTCTGAAGTTCTCATTGGATGTTATACCTATACTGTGAATTTTCCACTGTAGATATTATCTTTTTCAGCTACGGAAGTTCTGTTTTGTTCTTATTAAAATATTTTTCATTGATCTTTTTATTAGCTTTATTTTTATTTAAATCTGTGGGCTTATTTTTAATAAGTTGTTTTAAAGTCATTCACTGTTAATCCCCTCATCTCTCTTATTTCTGCATCTGTTTCTATTGATGGATTTTTCTCCTGGTTATAAGTCACATTTTTCTGTTTTTTTTTTTTTGCATGTTTAGTAATTTTGAGTGGATATCAGACATGATTTTTAATTTTGAGCCTTGATGTTTTTCCTTCCTTCCTTTGAACAAGTCTTTAATCTATGGCTAATTTAGACCTACTACTGAGACGCCACCTTTCTGAGGTTTCTACTGAATATCCCATATCACCAACAAGTACTCTCCCTTGTCTGGCTAGAACTTGTGTGTCTCCCAGACCTGCGTCCTCTGGGAATTGTGTATCTTATAGCTCCTGGCCATTGTTAGCCCAGGTGTCATGTCTTACATAGGCACATACTGTTTTTCCTCAACGGTCTCAAGGGGAGCTCTGCATATGTCCTGAGCTCTTTTTCCACCTAGGTTCCTCCATGCTAGTCTGCCCTAGAAATTCCAGCTATCTCAGACTTCCTGATCTCTAACAATTACCATTTTCTGCATGAGATCCTTCTGCCTACCTGGTAGCTTTGAGTTGAAAGTGCTTTTCAGATGGAATTCCGGGGTAATTTTAGGACTCTATTTATTTATGTATTTTTACCTTCCCCTTATGGATCATGGTCTTGTACTTCCTGTTTCCCAGTGTCTGAAACAGTTACATGATATATTTTGTGCAGTTTTGTTATTTTTTATATTGGGAACACAAGTCCTGTTCCAGTTTCTCCTCCACAGTTGAAAGCTGAAGTCCTTGTATACTTGTGACCAAACCAATGATCTTCCTTTGTTGAGGATATCCTGGCCTCTTTGACAGAGCTCCTGATGGCACTATCAGTCTCAGGTGTGATGAGTTGTGAACAGTAAGATGGGAAGAGTTATTGAAATCCACTGGATCAATACCAGTTACCTCCAATGAGACTGGTCATTGCAGCCAGATGATCCTCTTAAATGGTGACTAAGTTATGTCCTTCCTGGGTATTTAATTCTTAGACTGGAGTGAACCAAACTGAGGGTGAGGTATTAAATTTCTCATTTCTAAAAATGGCCAGAAAATAACCATCCAGGGGGCCAGTAAGAGGTGACAGAAAAACACATAGATAAAGTGGAAAAAAATGTTGGCCTGGAAGTTAGGAAGCTTGGTTCCCTGACTTGCTTCCATTTCTGTCTATAAAAATAGGCAATTGAACTCTTTAACCTGTAATAATCCTTCTGGCTTGCTCATTTTTTGCTACTGTTTTGTTTTCTCTCCGTTGTTCTCAGCATTATCCCATGTTGGTTGGTATAGCCTCAGTAGATTAGAACAGTTATCTTCTCAAGGGTTAAATTACTCCTATTGTACCAATGAACACAAAGTAGGTACTATGAAGGGAGTGGAAGATAAAAATAGAACGTATCAAATAGCTTCTTGTAATAATGTTAGAGATCTCTCTATTTTCTAGTTTAAAAGAACTTCTGGGTTAAAAGGATCCCAGGATAGCAGGACCTGATATTTTAATCTCCCATCTTCTTATTACAGTGGCAATGATTGTGAAGTAAAACAGGAGCCCAGAATTCACCTCCTGTAACATCAAATGTAGTAAAAAAATAATTGTTAACAGCGGCAAAAATTTCAAGAGCAAGAACCAAATAAGAAAAAGCTTACGACTTCATGGCATAAACTTTAATCAATAGTGAACTACGAAATTTAAAATAAAAAGAAAATTCTGGCATGGCTTGGCATAGCTCCTATGCCCCAGAAACAGAGTGAATAAACTATTGAGAATTTCCATAAATATTTCTTACTTTGGAGAAAAGTAGTCTGAGTGGTTGAACAGGAAGCTTAGGCAAATTCAAAATGAAATCTTCAAGAGTGGAAGTCTCTACAGCAAGATGCTGAGCAGAGGCAGGAGGGACACCAGACCTGTGTGGACTTGGAAGAATAGTCTGGAACCAAGGGCTTTAAAATGCTATGATTATATTATTCTCTTCATTTTTGAGTTTTAAACTTCTATGACACATATTTTTAAAGGATCATTTAAATTTAAATTATACAAATACACTACTGAAAGATAAATACATAGCGATATAAAATAACATATGGCAGACAGATAAAGACTCTAATAGAGTAGGTATCTCAAAGAAACAGCAGAAAACTCTGCACAACTACTTTCTGTGACAAAAGAATCATAACAAGGACATGAACTCCATAATATGATTTCTCATCAGTGAATTAATTTACAAAATAGAATGGAATAAAATGGAAGATTATACCACTAAAAGAAAAATTGAGAACCAAAATAACATCAGAGAATAAATTTAAAACAGCAAGAAACAGAATAGTTAAAAGCTGAATTACTAAAGTGCAAAAAACCTTGAGCTCATCACAGTAAGTACAGAAGGAACAAGAAAGGTAAAACAATTCAGAAAATATATAAAGAACAAAGAAAAGCTAACAAAAGAATAGTCTCCTTAAACAGATACCTGAATAGATCAAACAGAAAACATTAACACAAGAGGTAAGAACACATTTTCTTGAACTGAAGTAAGAATCTAATAGTCTAGGGGGAAAATTATATAGGGTATCACTTTTCATTGAGGCAGATCCTGTCTATCATTGAATTTCAGGGTTAGAGAAACAAATCTTTAATCAGAGAGGGAACAAAGATGGAAAAATTTGAGTTAGCATCAGATTTCCTCTTAGGAACAATTAGTGCTAGAATATCATGAAAGGCTTATATTTCAGCCAAGTTGTAAAGAAAAGAAAGTGATGTCCAATTTCATACTTATCCAAGTCACTAAAGTCACTAAACATTGCATGAACTCAGGAAAGACAATGCCCCTAAAAGCCCCTTAAAAAAAAAAAAAAAAGAAAAGAAAAGAAAATACTTGACAGTAAAATTTAACTGACAACAAATAATTTTAATAATGAAGTTTAAAAACTGTGATCCCTTTTCCTAACATGAGTTTCCACCAAGCTTTCTTCCTAAAGGGTTAACTCTACATTGCAACAATAGAAGATAACATTTCATGATTCTTATAGTCCTATAAAATTGCGTGTGTCCAAAAATTATACTTGCTTGAACTTTTAATGTTTCTTTTAGGAAAACAGGAAGAAACAAAAGACAATAAAACCTTGCTCTTTGTATGAATTTGTGAGGGCTGCCTCAACAGAGACCCACAGATGGCATGGCGTGACGGCAGACATTTATTCTCTCACGGTCCTGGAGGCTGGAAGTCTGAGGTCAAGATGTCAGCAGGGTTGGTTTCTTCTGAAGCCCCTCTGTACACGTCTGTGTCCAAATTTCCTGTCCTCGTAAAAGGACACCAACTGTATTGGAATAGGGCCCACCGCATGCCCTCATGTTGACTTAACCACCTCTTTAAAGACCCTGTCGCCTGATGCAGTCACATTCTGAGGTCCGGGATTAGGGCCCCACATGTGGATGCTGGGAGACACAATTCAGCCCGTAACATCCTCCATACCTCAAATAACATCTAAAGAGAGTGTGACTGGGTGCCATCGTGTTTCATTACTTAAGCCCCAGGGAAGGTGATAAAGGTGTCAGAACCACTTGCCTTTTTTAAGTAAGTCAACTTGTTATAACAATCTGTGTGGTCTCATCCATCACTGTCAACCGCTCTCTTGGGAGAGGTGCTGGATGCCTCGAATCTCTATAAAAGTAACTCCTGGTCGAAGAGGGAAGAGTGCTGGGATCTCGGTGTTGCTTAGCGTTCTTTAGACAGAGTGTAAAGGAAGCAGTGAGAAGATTCTCTAGTTTCTCTCCATCTCCAGGGGTCTTATAAGTTATTTTAAATTTTTACTAGTAGACTTTATTTTTTAGCGTAGTTTTAGGTTTACAGAAAAAATGAACAGAAAGTACAGAGAGCTACCATAAGCCTTTCCAGATTCCCCCTCTGTAGTTTCTCCTGTTGACTAACAGTAGTGAACACGGTACACGTGATGTGCCAATACCCACATGTCATTATTAACGGAAGTCCGCAGTTTACAGTAAGGTTCACTGTACATTTCCATGGGTCTTGGCAAATATATCATGTCCTGTGTCCACCATTGTAGCATTATACAGAATGGTTTCAACTAAACTAAACGCCCCTGGGCTAGCTGTTCTTTCCTCCCTCCCTCACCTCCTCAGGGCCCCTGGCAGTCACTGATCTTTTTATTGTCTCTGTAGTTTCGCTTTTACCACAGTGTCACATAGCTGGAACGATACATTATGTAGCTTTTTCAGACTGTCTTCTTTCATTTAACAATATAAATGTAAGGTTCCTCTACGTCTTTTGATGGCTTGATAGCTCATTTCTTTTTAGCGTATTCCGTTGCTTGGGTTTATCACAGTTTATCCATTCATCTGTTGAAGGGCGTATTGGTTGCCTCCACATCTTAGCAAATTTGAATAAAGCTGCTATAAACATTTGTGTGCAAGTTTTTGTGTGAGCGTAGATTTTCCTGTCCTTCAAATACCAAGGAGTGCAGTTGCTGGATAGTGTGGTGGACCATGTTTAGCTTTGTAAGGAACTGCCAGCCTGTCTTCCAGGACGTCTGTACTATTTGCATTCCCGCCAGCAATGAAGGAAGTTCCTATAGCTCCACATGCTTTTCTTTTTTTCCTGATAGATGTTCTGAGGATTAAAGTTCCACATCCTTGCCAGCACTTGGTATCAGTATTTTGGATTCTAGTCATTTTAATAGGCTTGTAGTAGTATCTCATTGGTGTTTTAATTTGCATTCCTCAGATGACATATGATGTTGAGTACTTTTTCATATATGAATTTTTCACCTGTACACCTTTTGTGAAGTGTCTGTTCAGATCTTTTGCCTACTTTTTAAATTGGATTGTTTTATACTTGTGTGTTAAGAGTTCTTTGTGTATTTTGGATGGGAGTCCATTATCAGATATGTGTTTTGTATATATTTTCTCAGTCTGTGGCTTGTCTTTTTGTTCTCTTAGTGTCTTTGATAGAATGGAAGTTTTTAATCTTAATGAATTCAGATATCAGTTTTTTCTGTCATGGATTCTGTTTTTTGTTGTGTCTAAAACTCATCACCAAACCCAAGGTCACCTAGGTTTTCTTTTATGTTATCTTATAAAATTTCATAGTTTTTCATTTCACATCGAGGTCTGTGACACATTTTGAATTAATTTTAATGAAAAGTGTAAGGTCTGTGTATAGGTGCAACTTCTTTTGTATGTAGATGCCCAGTTGTTCCATCACCAAATGTTGAGAAGACAAAAAGACAAAGTCTATTGAATTGCCTTTACTCCTTTGCCAAAGATCAGTTGGATGCATTTGTGTGGGCCTATTTTTTGGCCCTTTATTCTGCTCAGCTGATCTGTTCGTCTCTTCTTTCACCAATATCACACAGTCTTAATTACTATACATTAACAATACATCTTGAAGCTGAGTGGTGCCAGTTCTTCATCTTTATTGTTCTTTAGTAATTGTGTTGGTTAGTCTTTGCCTTTCCATAAACTTTACAATCAATTTGTTGATAACCACAAAGAACTTGCTGGGATTTTGATAGGAATTACATTTGTGGATGGAAAAATCCAAACTCTGAAATATTTGAAAGAAGTTTATTCTGAGCCAAACTAGAGGACCAGGACCCGGAGCCACTCCCAAGAAGCCTTGAGCAAGTTGACTAGCGGTGGCTGGGTTACAGTTTGGTTTTTATACATTTCAGGGAGACAGGGGGTACAGGTAAAGTCATAAATCAATACATGGGAGGCGTACATTGGCTTGGCCCAAAAAGGTGGGCCATCTGGAAAGGGGGGCAGGGGGCTTACAGGTTATAGGTGGGTTTAAAGAGTGTTTGGCTTGTAATTGGTTAACGACGTGAAGCTTTGTCTAAACGCTTGGAATGTTTTAACATAAGGAGCTGTTATCAGAGATAAGCCACAGGACATAGATTTGTTGTGTAAATTGAGGACCTGCAGGTTTGCCTTGAATACACTTAGGCCTGTCAATGGGTCACAAAGGGTCACAAAGGGTCACAAATGGGTCTCCAAGGGAGGGGGGCATGATGAGGCATGTCTGACCTCCCTCCTCCTGGCAGACGATTTAGTTTTAGGATATTCCTTTGGCCACGAGGGGGTCCATTCAGTCAGCCGGTGAGGGGGTGAGCCTTAAAATTTTATTTTGGTTCACACATTGAATATAAAGACAAAGTTGAGAAGAGCTGACATCTTGACAAGTCTTCCTATGCACTGACATGGAATATCTCTCCACTCATTTAGATCTTCTTTGGTCATTCATCAGTTTTACCTCTTATAGATCATATATATATTTTGTTAAATTTATACCTACATCTCAGTGACTCTTTTTCCTTCCTTCTTCCTTCCTTTCTCTTTTTCTCTCTCTCTGGTACTAATAAAAATGGCATCTTTTATTTCAAATTTCAATTTTTCATTGCTATTATCTAGGAAAATTATTAATTTACACTAAAATGAATTAGTAATTTACACTAATATTGTATTCTATAAATCTCCCTATAATTGCTTATTAATTCCAGGAGGATTTTTGTTGATTCTGTGGGATTTTCTACATAGACAACCATGTCACCTTTGAACAAACACAATTTTATTTCTTCTTTTCAATCTATATGCCTCCTGCTCTTTCTTGTTTTATTGCATGAGCTAAGATTTCCAGTAAGATGTTGAATAGGAGTATAGGGGTATTACAGTTTATACCTTGTGGTTTTAAAAGAATTAAAGTGGGATTTAATAAAAGAATCATTCCTAATTTAGGAAATATTCCAAAAGACTTACAGAAATTGAAAGGGGTCTAGGGAAGGAGGAACTATGTTAATTTTCTCACTATAGACAGGTGCCAATTTGACTATCTGTTAGGTTTGTTCCAAGTGCGAACCTGAAAAGTATGCATAGGATGAAATGCGGTTAATGCAAAACTGAGGCCTGTAAAGCAATAGCCAGGACTATGGAGAGTTGGGGGTTATAAATCTAACAGACAGCTGTGCTGGCATTCCTACCCCCGTCCCTTATCTCTGCAGGATGAGACCAATGCAGGGGCCCCAGAAATTGGTTGTTTAAAAAAAAAATTATTACAGCAGCGGTTCTGGCCCAGGTACTCACTTCCGCTGGAGAAACCCTCTATAAAAACCCAAGGCTTTCCCCTCCCTCATGGGGGATGTTTTTTACCTCCACTAATCTGCATCCCGATGTTCAAAATAAAACAGTATTTTGCTACACATGAGGCTTCGTGTGTCTCTCTCTCGGCCCCAAACCTAACACCATCTAAAATTAAAACATTTTTAGAATAAACTTTATAACTTCAATCTTTATGTTTTTCACAATTTCTTAACCTGAGTTATAATTAAGGAGCGATATTGCTTGTGGAAAACAAATGTTTATTTTACATTCAGAACGTTAGGAATTCTTACTTTTTCATTTCAGTTCATTTCTCTTCTAGTAAACTCAAATAAAACAAATTTAATCTGAGGATGAGGGTACATAGAAAATAAATTTATTATTTTATACATAACTTTAATATGATCAAATTTTATTACATATATGTATATCTTTCTAGGTATTTACATAGATATCCTTCTGTCTGCATATACCATAGAGAACCAGAGTGAAGTTTACCTGTGAACGAAGGTATGTACTATATGAAGAATTGTGATTAAATTTTAACATTTTTCTTTGTACTTATCCATATTATCTAAATCTCTAAAATAATCAGATGTATTATTTTAACTAAAATAGTATTTCAAAAATATAGACATAAATTCTTTAAAAAGATGTACTCAACAACCTAGATTAAGAAGTAGCCTTATGTCCATACATGGATGAAATTTGCTCTAAATACACACTCTATAGTTAGATATTGACACTAATGTTGGTTTATACATGTTCTGCCCTCTGAAGCAATACTGCATAACTTGGGGAATTAGGTATAAATCACTGATTTAGCTTCCTCTCTGTCCTAGATGAGGGATTAAAATGCCACACCAACCAAAACTGCACAAAACAGACCTGCATTATCACTCAGAACCCACTTTCCCAGGCAAACTGGAAGAACAACCTCCCAACTCCCCAATTAGCAACTCTTGCTTCACAAACTTTAAGAATTTAAGATAGTAACATATCCCCCTCAATTACTAATAAGAATTTGTAATATTATCAAACATGATTCAAGTGTACAAAACATCAGCTTGTTTATGCAATCAGGACAAATACATGCATCTTATGATACATATATTGTCATCAGTTGATATGCCTTTTAAATATATTTAATTCATAGATCTCCTTTTTCTCTTGCAATTTTTTTTTAAACTAGATACTGTCCTGTATAGGTTTTCCATAATGTTCATTTTGCTGACTGCACACTGGTGGTGATGTGTGACATGCTCTCTGTCTCTATATTTCCTGTAAATTGATGAGTTTTGAGAGAGACTAGGTTCAACTACTGTCACTGTTATCATTTTTGGCAAGGGTACGTCATAGGCCATGCTATGTTCTGAGGCACACATCTGCCCTCTCTTTTGTGATGTTATCAGCTATTGATGAGCATTGCCTAGAATGATTATGGGTTGGTAGATTATGGGTCCTTTTTCTGTGATTGGGAAGTATCCTTGGGACACAATCACACCCCTCACTCACATATTTCCATTTACAGACAGGACCGTATGGACTCCAGCCGTGGAATATTTATTGTCTGTCCCTTTACTGCAGATGTTGACTGACCTGACTTGTAACCTAGATTCATTAATTTATTACAAAATGGTAACATTATAACTATATCATTTTATTGCTGTTGTTCATTTTAGCTAAAATAAATTTATAAAAAGGAGTTACCCCACATCAATGATTTTGTTAGACAGTATGGGGGCGGAATGCATGATTCTTACCCATTATTGGCCAGTTTTCAAAATAATCACACTTTCTCATTTTCTTTATGTTCTCCAAAGAGGAATAAAAAGTTTTTAGGTGTAATAATAAGTGCGAGGATTTAAATACATTCATGGTGTTTCGATGCATTTATCATCCTTGTTGATGTTCAAATCATCCCATCTTTGCCCAGCAGGAGCTTTCCAGGTTAGCGCTGAGTCTGCTAGTGTAGTAACATTCCAGACTCATCTTGCCTGTTTCCTGCCCCAGACTTGGACTCCTCCATTTCTCCAGGGAGATCTAGTTTCTTTAACTGTAAAATGGTATTTAGAGACCGTAACCTGGGGGCCAGGAGCTCACTGCTACTGGATTAATCATTGTTTCTAGGCCTTTTGAATGAACAGAAGTAGGAAATCATGTTTGTTATTTGTTTTCAGATAAAATATCTCATAGATTCATAATGACATTTCCAATTCAAACCAGGGATTACATGGTTTTAATTTAACCTCATCAATCTTTTATCTGCTTCCCCTCCTAGCCACTTTGAAAATCCTTGTTCTCAACGACGTCAATATAATTACTCACTTACTTTATCCCATAACACACAGATAGCAGTCTCAATGACACCAACAATCCTACTAAAATATGACCACTGAAAATTATTTAAGATTTTTATGCTTTTCTTTTTGTCCTCATACCATGGACAAATTACTGAGTTTTAAAGTCATTTGGGGCAGTTGCTCTGTATTTCAATAATTTTCAATTTTTAGGAATTGCTTTCAAAAAACAAATAATTTAAAAAACAATCATATAAAATATACCAAATGAAATATATTCAAGTTAGTTTAGCTTCTATCCCCATCTTCACTACAGGTAGTTACATAATTTTAAAAGTCTATGTTTCTATTAAAAAATAAGCATATATATGTTTATATATAAGAAGTGAGAGATTTTTAAAATGTAGACCTTTTTTTCCACCTTCCTTTTAATTTGTTTCACTTAACAACATGTGCTGCAGCTTACTGCCAGGAGGCCTTCCTTATTATAGTTTATAGTACTCCACTGTGTGGATGAGGGTTGCCAGTTTTGAGGCAAAAAGAATATGTTCAATTCACAGATAGGAATTTTAGGAGAAAGACCTTGGTCAGAGACACGGACTTGAGAATAATCTACTCATAGTAGTTGAAGCTCCAAAAGTCAATTGAAAAGTTTAAAATGTGGAAGGAGGAGCAGTTTGAGACTGGAACCCCAAAGAACATAAATATTTAAGAAACCGCTGAAGACTGGCTGACTGCTTGGTGGCATGGATGCCTCTCTCCTTTGGCACACAGCGAGACAGTGTGTCCCACCACCGCTACAGAGCAGCCACGAGAGTGAGCTCTGGTCAATGAAATGCAGGCGAAAGTGGTGAAATGTTGTTTT
Organism: Lepilemur ruficaudatus; assembly: GCA_963574885.1. NCBI lineage: Eukaryota > Metazoa > Chordata > Mammalia > Primates > Lepilemuridae > Lepilemur > Lepilemur ruficaudatus. The sequence goes on from CAUYRT010010294.1 coordinate 13,165, forward strand.
CTGCACTCTAAATTCTCACACGACCCTTCACGCTGTCTTTTTGTCTGCCCTCATCTCTTCCCTGGATGCAAAACATACATTGGAGGACTCCACGGCCCGAGAAAACAGCAGCACTTCACGCTGGAAGGAGCCTGAAACGCTGCGTGACCGTGTTAGAAAGACCACATCCCCACCACAGAGCCACCTGAGACCGTGGCCTAGGTGTTAACCAGGCGGTGGGACTATGTGTCGGGGAACTTAGCCTACCCTGTCCCACACAGGACCCAGGCGGGAAAGAAGTTCATTAAGGAGACTCAGACAAGTTTATTGTTTTTGTTTTTGTTTTAAAGAAAATTATCACGAAGTAAAGGGAACAGGGAGTTTCAAGAGGAAGTAGTAAATCAAAACTGTTTACTTGAATTGATGACATAGGGTCACTGGTAAATAAGTACATGATATCTAAATCTCTCAAGTCATCGTCACTACCCTATTCTAGTTATTGTGTTTTTGGCAAAATAAGATAGAATAACTTTTTTACAGTACTTAAAAACCTGTCTTTTTTCAAAAAGGATTTGAGGGAGTGAAGAAAACTTTATTTGACCTGATTACATTTTAACCCTAAAATATTCTTGTCTGAAAGACTATGCTTGTATCCATGTCCAATCTTTGGTTTTTCCTAGGAAACTGTTAACACTTCCACAATTTTATAGCACTCCAACCATGGATCTGCTATGCTTAGTGTCTTAGTGTCAGCTTCACTTTCTAAAAAATATGACTCCTCCCACTTTGCTATGATACTTAAATGAAGTAATACACACCAATAAGACAAGTGCTATGGAGTCCTTGTTTCTCTATAGCTCTTTTAAAACATTTTTTTGTTTCAAGCCTAGAATCAAGAATTTAAATGGAACATTAATTCAGATTCTCATCACAAATGACATTAATATTTCACGGATATATTTAAATTGAGTGGCAATTTAAAATTTCTACTATGTATATAGTCAATTTATATCCATCACAATTCATGTCAAAACAAAATTTAAAAAATTTGATTTAGTGATCTGCATTTAGACTTTTTTCCATCTTGTTATAAAAATTTTTCAAATATTCAGAAATCTTTTTAATCCATGGATTATAAAAGAATTATTTAATGCAAACCCTTACACCTACAACTAAGTCTACATTTAACATTTACTATATTTGCTTTATCACACATTGAACCATTCCTCTATCCAACCATGAATTTATCCTTTTTTAAATCAAAATAAGTTGTAGATACCTGTACACTTCACTCTTAAATGTATCAACAGTCATGTCATTTAACTTTTCAATATTTGCTTACAGTGTTTTATTTTTTGATGTAGAATACACAGACCTTAAGAGCATCATTTGATGAGTTATGACAAATGCACACACCTGTAGCTGTGAACTGAATGTTTGTGTCCCCCTCCACAAATTCATAGGTTGAAGTCATAACGTGATGGCATTTGGAGGCAGGGTCTTTGGGAGCCCCTGTGATGAGATTTGTGTCTTTATAAGAAGAGGAAGAAAACTAGTCCTTTTTACACCCACGCTGGCCATGTGAGAATCCAGTAGGGAAAGAGCCATCTGTAAACCAGGGAAAGCGCCTCCATCAAGAACCTGACCATGCTGGTTCCCTGATCTCCCACTTCCAGCTTCCAGAATTGTGAGAATAAGTTTGTTGTTTAAGCCACCCGGTCTATCGTATTCTGTTACAGCAGCCCAAACTGAGCCCCCCATGCAACTGCAATCCCCGTCAGGTTACGGAACATGACTTTCACTCCAAGTTCCCTCACCCCCTTCTCAATCTGTACCCCCAGAAGCAAACGCTGTTATGATTTTTTCACTATATGTTAGTTTTACTTTGTCTGGGACTTCTTGTGAATGGGATTGTATTGCATACACTCTTTTGCATAGGCTTCTTTCACTCACCATAATGTTTTTTTCATGCATCAATGTTATTGTAAATTTTTTTCCCCCTCAATTATGGAGTAGTATTCCATTGTGGGACTACACCTGTATGTTTCTTCATTATAACATTAGTTTTTTGGTTTTTATGAATAAAGCTGCTATAAACATTCCTGTACAAGTCTTTTTGTGAATTCATTTTCATATGTCTTTAGTAAATACCTAGAATTAGAATCGTGGAATCATAGGATGGCATATCCTTAATTTTATAAAAATCTACTAAACCTCTCCCAAAAGGACTATGCCATTTTATACTCCTACCAACCACATATGAGAGTTCTCCTTGATCTATATTTTTGCAGATTTGGTGTTTTAAAATTAAAACCATTAATAAATAGTTTTAACTATTTTTGGGTGGTATCTGAAAGTTTGATATACTTTATTTTCATTACTGTTCAGTTCATTTTATAATTTCTTTTGTGATTTCTTCTTTGACCCATGGATTATAGAAGTATGTTGTTTGATTTTCAATACTTGGGAATTTTCTAGTTATCTAGATGTTATAGATTTCTAATTTAACAGTGGTCAGAGAAAACAATGTATGATTTGAATCTTTTTTTAAGACTGCTTTTTTAGAGCAGTTTTAGGTTCACAGCAAAGCTGAGAGGAAGGTACAAAGATTTCCCATATGCCTAACACATGCACAGCCTCCCTCATTATCAATATCTCCCACCAGAGCGTACAGTTGCTACAACTCATGAACCTACACTGACACATCAGAATCACCCAAAGTTAGTAGTTACATTAGGGTTAACTCTTGGTGTTGTGCCTTCCATAGGTTTGGATGAATGTGTAATGGCACATATCTGCATATCTGCAGGAGGACCTGTCTCTGAATCGCCTTGGCCTACCCGGCTCTTCTCCCTTGTGCTCGTAATTCTTAAGCAGAATTCAACATTCTGCGATAAGAAGAAAATGTCTGGAAAAAGCTGGCTCTGTCCTGTCTCTCCTAGAACAGGATACCTACAACACTAGTGCATAGTAAGTCCAGTCATGCTGGGGTATAAAACCCAGAGGAGAGGGCTTTTGGGGTCCCTCAGCTATGTTGCAAAATGGGCCAAATGGAAACTCCATCCACCCTGGCAGCTTTCCTGAGCTCACCATGGGTCCTAGGCTTTTGTTTACCCTTGCTGCCTATATGCAAGTAACATATTTGCTTTGCCTGACATGCTGTGTGAGTGCTCTGTTTCACAAGACCCCCACTTTGGCAGCGGGGTTTGTTCATAATTTCCCACCATACCTGGGAATCTGTGCAGTTTCCATCTTTATAGTATCATATGGAGTATTTTTGCTGCCCCCAAATCCTGTGTGCTCCTTCTATTCATCTCACCCCACTCTCAACAACCATTGATCTCTTTATTTTCTCCACAGTTTTATCTTTCCCAGAATGTCATATGGTTGCAAAATGCATTATATACGCTTTTCATATTGATTTCTTTCACACAGTAATATACATTTAAGTTTCCTCCATGTCTTCTCATGGTTTCATGGCTGATTTCTTTTTGGGGCTGAGCAATACTCCATTGTCTGAGTATACCACAGTTTATCCATTCACCTACTGAAGGACATCTTGATTGCTTGCCAGTTTTGGCAATTATGAGTAAAGCTGCTATAAACTTCATGTGCAGGCTTTTGTGTGGGCACAGTTTTCAACTATTTTGGGTAAATACCAAGGAGTGTGATTGTTAGATATTATGCAGTAGCATTTTATATTTATTAAGACTTGTTTTACCACCCAGGGTATGTTCTATGTTGGTGAAGTTACCACATGTACTTGAAAAGAATATGTATTTTGTAGTTCGTGGGGTAGGGTAGTGCTTCATTACAGAGCAATGAGGTCAAGGTATTTGTTGTTCAGATATTCTATTTCTTCACTGATTTCTCTTTTTTGCCTAATTCTATCAATTGCTGAAAGAGCACTGTCAAAATTTCCTACTTGTTTATAGATTTGCCTATTTTTTTGTTAATTTTTATTTCACGTTTTGAAGCTGTTATTAGAAACATGTAAATGTATGACATTTATGTCTTCCTGATACATTGACCTTTTATCATTATAAAACACCCCTATGTTAAAGTCTACATATCAAATACTGTCTGATATCAACAAACCCTGGTATCAAATTCTGAAGTGTCCTATCATTGCCTCCATTTCCATCTATTCACTTGTAGCCTGTATGTCATTATATTTAAAGTGCATCCCTGCCATCAACATACCACTCAATCTTTGTTTACTTTTTTTCTTTTGAGACAGAGTCTCACTCTGTTGCCCGGGCTGTAGAGTGCTGTGGCACCAGCCTAGCTCACAGCAACCTCAAACTCCAGGGCTCAAGCAATCTTCCTGCCTCAGCCTCACAAGTAGCTGGGACTACAGGCATGCGCCACCATGCCCGGCTAATTTTTTTTTTACATATATTTTTAGTTGGCCAATTAATTTCTATTTATAGTAGAGACGGGGTCTCGCTTTTGCTCAGGCTGGGTTTACTTGTTTTTTAAAATCCACTTTGACATCTGTTTAAGAGGAATTTTTAAACACAATTCACAATTGCAAAGTTGTGGAAACAACCCAAGTGCCCATCAATCCATGAGTGGATTAATAAAATGTGGTATATGTATACCATGGAGTACTATTCAGCTATAAGAAACAACGGTGATATAGCATCTCTTGTATTTTCCTGGATAGAGCTGGAACCCATTCTACTAAACGAAGTATCCCAAGAATGGAAAAATAAGCACCATATGTACTTGCCAGCAAATTGGTATTAACTGATCAACATCTAAGTGGACATATAGGAATAACATTTATGGGACGTCGGGCAGATGGGAGGGGGGAGGAGGGGATGGGTATATACATACATAATGAGTGCGAAGTGCACCATCTGGGGGATGGACACACTTGAAGCTCTGACTCTGGGGGGAAGAGGGGAAAGGCAACGAACGTAACCTAAACATTTATACCCCCATAACATGCTGAAATAAAAAAAAATTACATGAAACAAATGTAATGGAATTATACATCTAGTTATATTTAGTTTTCCCATTTTATTATTACTTTTTGACTGCTTTTTATTTTTTCATTTCTCCTTTCCTGCCTTCTTTTGGGTTGTGTATTTCCTTGCATGCCATTCTAATACATTATTGGCTTTTCAGTTTGCAGTAATTTTGGGGGGACAGCAGGGATCACATTCTTAACATAGTCTTAAGACTGTACCACATCATGAGAAACATAAGAATATTATAATGTTTCATTTACCCCTTCCATGGTCAAAGGCTGTGTTATGACTGTATGACATTTAGCATTTATAAAATCAATGTCTGTAAGCCCCGAATTCAAAAAGAAATTCTAATCACTATGTGGGAAATTAGAAATTCTAATCACTATCTAATTCTATCTATCTAATCACTATCTAATTCTAATCACTATTCTAATCACAACTCATCCAAATATCAAAGGACATAATGATTCAATGTGGTGTTCCATAATACCAGTGGTCTTGTAGTATATGTGCACTATGGTGAAGGGCATAACTTTTCAGTAGACGAGATCCTAGGTTTCCCAAATATGTGATGTCAAAGCAAAACACCAGAGCCTATTAATACTTGTTTCATGGGACTATTAACTACAACATGTGTTGTATATAAACACTACTTCAAAACACTACTTGAAAACTACTTCAAAACATCGTGGTCTATGCATTGTTTCTCCTCTCTTATCCTAACTAGGGAGCACAACAAAAGTATGTGAAGAACAAATATAACTCAGGAGTAACTGAGTTAGCACAGAGGTGTTAGAACTCTCAGTGCTTCTTAACTCTCAGTACCTCAAATCTCCTGGTAAAAATTTTTTTTTTAATGTCAATTTCTAACACTTGACCCTCCATATTGATTCAGTGGGCCTGGGCTGGAGGTAATGAACTTACATTTTTAACACATTCTCCATACGTTCCACTGTAGGTAGTGCAGGCACACTATGTATGCCTTACCATAAGTTTTAAAAGTCACTTTTAAACTCTGAACAAAATGAGTTGTGTTTGACTAATTCTTCACTAATTTCAGTCCATGTGTCATCTCCTTAGAGGTTTATAGGTACCATCCGGAGTAATTCCTGTCTTTATTTCAGTCTTTTTCTCTCTCTCACAACACCCTCTTTATTTGTTGCATAGCATTTACTTGTAATTATTTACTTGTCTGTTTCCCTCCCTAAGTCCCCTTACTAGACCATAAGCTCCAAGAGGGTATGACATGTTTGGCTTATTCACAGCACCTAGCACTTATACACTTAAGGTACTCAACAAATTGTAAAAACAATAATTTATTCTAAAAACATAAAATCATACGTTGGCAAGCTCACCCAGATGTCTGGGTTTATAGTATTATCAGAAAAACACAAGAAGTCAAAAAGCACCTACAGTGCTGTTCTCCGAGGAAAACCTGGTTCAAAAATGGGTAAGGACACTACAACAAGATAGCCTGAGAGATCATATTCACACAACCTTTATTACAGTGTATTGTAACAATTGTTTTATTATTTTGGTTAAACTCCTACTGTGCCTGATTCATAAACTTTATCACAGACACGCATGAACAGTACAGGAAATACCAGTATATACAGGGCACGGTACTATCCGGGATTTCAGGCACACAGTGGGGAAAAGGGGGGAATACCATATACGCTATTTATTTATTTGGTTAGTTTTTAAACCGCAGCCAAAGCTTACAATACATTTTAAGCACTTCCTCAAAACAGACCTAGCGCCTGCCACGGCAAGCGACGGCCTCAGATCCAGCGATGCTCCCACGACTGACAGCGGAAGGCCACGCTCTGGGCGTGGGAAGACTATTCTCAAGTGGGTCACATTGTTCGTAAGCCTCACTTCACCAACACTGGATACAGACAAAGTGCGTACGGAAGGAGACACGCGCCCCACGCTGGGCCAGGAAACAGAAACACTTAGGAGAAACCAACCGTCCGAACAAGCGGAGTCCATCTGTCGGACATTCACTCGGTTAACTGCCGCCAGCGAGCGGGCGCCGCACGGGAGCCTGCTGTGAGCGCGAACTGGGCGAGGCCGGCGGGGTGCGGTTCCGGGACTTGGCCCGACAAGCGCAGCGCGGAGGCCGAGCTCGAACGCCAAGGAAAGCACCGGCCAACCACAGGCCAGTCACCGAGCCCGGCGCCTTCCGGGAAGCAAGGCCAAGGCGCGCGTCGCGCTGCGCCTGCGCACTGAGGTCTTCGCGTAAAGAACCAATTGGACGAAGGAATGGGCGGGCAATTGCCAGAGCCCCGTTTTCCGGTTCCGGTGGGCCTCAGCCCGTCCGTTCCTGTGCTACGTGTCGCTGGCATTTTAGGTGGCAGCCGGGCAAGGTGAGGGTCTTCCTGCGGGTGGGCCCGGGCGAACGGGGCGGCCAGGCCCTTGTGACTCGCCGTCTCCCCGGGCGGCTTTCGCGGGGCGGTCGGGGAGCGAGACCCTTCGCTCAGGTCCGAGGCCAGGGTCCGGCCCCTCCGGCCTCTGACGTACCTATCTGCGCGGCCTCTGGTGGAAGAAAGACCCAGGCGGGGCCGCAGCCACCCGAGGGAGAGGGCCGTCGACGGTCCGGGGTCCTTCAGGGCTTAGCGTCCTGGCCGGGGTTCGCCTTTCTCCTGCTCGTCGTCCTGTGCCGCTCCGTCTGGACTCTTACGCTCTGGGGCTTCCAGTGTTTTCTGTGCTGTAGTCAGAGACGGTGGCCTGCCACCTTATCCCTTGGGGCTTGGCTTTGGGGGTGTATGTGTGTGGAGTCTGGTCTTGAGAGAGCTGTATCCAGCCCTGGGCTTGCCAGCGCTCCCGTGGTGCAAAGTGAAAGGATTGGCCTAGATTCTAGATCAAGAGATCATTGGATGTCTTTTCCTGACATTGAGTGCAGTACTTTGGGTAATGTGCATTTTCTTTTTTTCTGAAGAAGGAGTCCTTAACTTTCATTGTGACTTTTACAATTACGAGAAGTTTAAGTCCTTTTGGTTTCAAGAAGAAAATTGAGTGAAATACTGAGAGAACAGGCATTCCTGTGTTTTTGTCGTGGGATGTTACAGAATTCTTAGTGCTTCACATACAGTATTACATTCAGTCATCCACTGTTCACCCTAGGCGAGGAAACTGGGACTCAGAGAGGTTTGCATTTCATAACCAGTGATCTGAACCACCATCTGGCCACTGTTCTAGGCAACTGTTCTAAGCACTGGAAATAGGGTAAAATACAAGTAATAATCTGGCCTCATTACTTATACCAGTGGCTCTCAAAACGGAGATTGGATGACAATTGTATTGGTAATGGGTTCCTCAGAAGAATCTGTATGATAACCTGTTTACTTAAAAGATGTGTTCAAACATAACAGTCTCGAGTTGAGCTAATAACGTCTCAGAATCTGGATCTTGCTTTAGCCAATTTATATGGCTTTTGAAAATTTCATATATGTCGTTATCAATCCCACACAATACACTGTTCTCTAAATGTGTTGTATGGACATGTTTTTGAACACTCAGGTTAAAATCCACATTTGCCTCTATTCTAGGCTTTTGCAGCACCATAGTTGGCATTCACTATACTAGACACTAATTTCTGGATAGTTTAAAACACAGGAAACAATTGTTGTATCCCAACATTGTTGGTTCCTTATCAGGAACAGTGAAAGGACTTCAGAGTGAGTGAGGCATGGATGTGTTGTCAATTATTTAACCTTTTAATAGAGATAGCCCTTTTATATTAAGAGTATGTAATCCTTTGTTAATGAGGATAATATGAGTAAGATCTGTGCTTTTCTTATTGCCTTTGATCTGATGCTTTACTGGAATTTACAAAGATAATGTTAATTTAGGCTTTAGAGTTTTTGTTTTATTTCATGAGATGAAATTGACTCATACCAGGCATGAATTCATGGCTGGTCTCATTTACATCTTGATATAACTGAGCAAGTCCTTGTTACATGATAATTAATACCAGTGAATTTTTTTTTCCTCTTTTGTTTTTTTAAATAGGCCATCATGGATCAGGTAATGCAGTTTGTTGAGCCAAGTCGGCAGTTTGTAAAGGACTCGATTCGACTGGTTAAAAGATGTACCAAACCCGATAGAAAAGGTAATAGCTTGAACATGAGAGAAAAAAATTAAATCTTAGCATTTTCTAAGTTTTTTATTTGATTAACATCTTCCTGATTAATAACTGTTGCATTATGTTCATCAACATTTTTATTATTTTGCTTCATTACTTTTTTAAAATTGTCCTTTCTTCCTAAATTTTATGTACTATTTGTTGTCTAAATTTTTCTGTTTTATGGATTTCCAAATGGCATAAGATTATTTATTTCAGCCTTATTTTCTGTGTTACATTTGAGTTAGTCATATTTTATCACTTTAGAGTTTTTAGTATATTGCGTATTTCCACTTTGGGAAATCTGTAGAGTCCTCCCTGCTCTGCTCCCTCCCCAACAAATAAAACCTTAACATGATACCAATTAATGTAGTTGTTGCCAACCTAGAAAGTTTATTTTGTTATATAACATTCATGTGCTAAAAGGTACACCAGAATTTGTATACTTTTATTATTCATTGACTGAGTCAGGAATATAATAGAGAATATATGTAATATATAACTAAATATGAATAAATATAATAGAGGATAGTCCTTGCTATTATGGAACTTGGAAATCTATCAGGTAAGACCATCGTAAATAAATGATTGCAATTGTATTTTTAATTACTGTTGTGGTAAGTATCATGGAAGGTAACTAAAAGGAAGTTTGACAGCACTTAATGGGAGGACTAACCAAGTCAGGGAAAGCTTCCCTGAGGAAATACCATAAACGGAAACATTACCAGGCTCAAGCCTTTTTATAAAATTGTTCTTAACCCAATTTGACTTTTTAAGCCTTACTTTTGTCTTCATCATAGTATCAATGGGACTGGATCCATTGTTTATAATGTGCCAAAAAAATATGTTTCTGCTTTTATTATCAATATGTTATAAAAATTATGTTGCATTAAATAATTTTTAAGAGAAATATTTACATATTCCTTCCATTCATGGTCTTTTTTTTTTAATTCTGGTTTTTTGCTAAGAAAATCAAATATTTCTAGTGTTTATTGATGAATTCACTAACACAGACATACACTGTTATTTCTGTGTTTCCTTAAATATCAACAAAATATGGAAATTTCAAAACCTGTCTAACAAGTTGTTTACTATCAATAGTTCACTTTTTCTTTTTTAAAAAATTATATGTCTGCTTATCAGGAGAGATGTATGCCAGTCAGTTTTTTTACGTTACTGATGGTTTTTTCCCCATACTTTCAGTGATAGTATAACAGAAATAATGTGAGTTTTGTGTTTTTAAATGCAGAATTCCAGAAGATTGCCATGGCAACAGCAATAGGATTTGCTATAATGGGATTCATTGGCTTCTTTGTGAAATTGATCCATATCCCTATTAACAACATCATTGTGTAAGTAAACTTTGTGAAATGGACTGTTATCTAAGATCAAATGAAAATTGAAACTATGTGAGTTGACAATTAGCTTGCTATTTCATTGCTACACAGATATGTCTCTTGACTTTTTAGTGCTGTTCAAGTCTACTGATATTTTTTGAGTATCTACTAATTCAAAGTGCTTTTAGATCTTTACAGCAACTCTGTGAGGTAGGCAATATTTTCTATAATAAAATTTTACAGAGTCAAGAAAGTATTAGTAAGTTAAAGGCTCTCAATATGTCACAAAGCAAGTATTCAGTGACAGACCCAATATTCAAATCTGGGACCTCCTTATGCTATATCTTGTTGATTTTTAAGATGTAGAGGAAATGCTCCCCATTTAAAAATCAATTTTGTGATAGAGTTCTATCTCTGGATCACATCGTGTAGATTCGCATACTTTTTCTTGTTAGTAGCTGTTGTGGCCATGAGCAATTTGCTTAGCTTCTCTGTGCCCACTTTCTTCAATGAGGATACTAGTTCTTATTTGGATTATGACTGAAGTCATGTAAGGCCCTAAAAATAAATTTGGGTAAGAACTTAAGTGGAAGTTGTTACTGTAATGAGCCATTGATGCTGATAAGAAGATATCATAACCTTTAAGTATATTAGAGAGGAGAAAAAAAGTTTGAGAACATTGAGATCACTTTATTCTTTTCCAAATACTTTCGATTTTTTAAATTCATTACAAATCACTGGGATACCTTACGGCATTGAGCAGTTAGAGTATAGTCAGGTAATTCAGTTTAGTATAAAGACTTGGTATAAATTTCAGTAAATTTACTCTGATTTTATATTCAATCTCTCAGCCTCGTCTGCTATTTGGAGGTATTAATATCTATTAGGCTTATTTTAGGGAGTGATGAAGTTTGAAGTGATTTTTAAAAAGCTTTCTAAACTATAAATCTCTTAAATACTAGACATTTTGTCACTAATACTGGTGAAGGTTGTCTTTTCAATGACAAGTGACTGAATGCATATTGTCAGGAATTTCGTAAGTAGGTTACCGTAGTTACTATATTAAGCAGAAATGCCACAAAGTGATATTTTAGGATCATGAGGAGTTAGAGCTGGATAGGACTCAGTCATTCAGAACTCCTTTGTCAGCTCAGGAATTCCTTTTATTTTACTAGTGAGAAATGCCGACTGTGAAATTGTAGTATTTAGGGAATCTGAGACTGCCTCTGGGCTCCAGTTACCGAATCTGTGGAAAGAAGGGGTGGTTTATTCTCTGTCAGATCCCTTCTTTTTCAGAGTCTGTGCTTCTGCTCTTCTTTCCCATTCCTTCATAGACAGGTTTGAAGACAGGATATGAAGTATTTCTTTAAATTGGTATGAAATTAGTTTCCTGTGATAATCACCCTTCACTTTTCTCTGTTTTACCCTCCAGATCAAAGTGTAAGCCCATCTTTTCCATTTTTTTGATATACAAGCATCTTTCAAATTTTTTCCCCAACCTTCACTTAGCACTGTATTTTTGTCTCTCTTGCCAGACATCACTGTCTGCCTTCAGTCATACTTAGATATACCTGTCTTTCATATTAGCATATGAGTTCTGAGGCAAACCTGTTTGATTATTTATATCATATGTATCTCCTATAGAACCTAGTCCAGTTCCCTTAAAAGCATCCCTTAAAATCAATAAGTGTTTGTTTAATTAAGTGAACATATTATGGTCCTTTGCCTTTTTCTAATGGTAATGATGGTAATAATAATAGCTAACATTTATTGGGAACTTTTCCATGTTCTGGGAACTGTTCCTGCACTGTGTGAGTCAAGTCATTTAATCCTCATGAAGAAACTGAGGCACAGAGAGATTAAGTGATTTACTCAAGTTGTGCAGCTAGTGAGTGATAGAGCAGCATATAAAACCTTTTGGAAGCTAGTTGCATAGAAAACTTCTAGTTAAAAAAATTGTCTCAGCATTTGAGTCGAAAATCTATCTTTAGGTATTTTTTACCTTAAATGCCAATTAAAACGTTTTGTGAGAAAGGCTACAGAAAACTTACTTTTTTCATGTTATGCCATGATAGCTATAAAACAAAGAAATATTTTTTTCCCTTCTTGAAAGAGCACAAATCACTGTTTAAATCATTTTGAGATAATAGTAAGGGAAATATAACTACAGACTACAGACTACAGACTACAGACTTCTTTTTCATTAGATTGAATTGTTACCACATTTTTTTCTTATGATTTTTTTTCTTCTTTTTCTTTATAATTATAGCAAAGTTAATATCCACAGTATCATAATTTAAAGGAGTTATGCATTTGCTGTATTTTAATTAAGCAATACTGTTTAATAACATAAGCACTTAAATTACTTAGCATTAAAGTATGTATTCAGGAATAATTTTATAATTTTCATCTAGTAATGGAATTATTTTTGTTTAACATTGTAGTACTAAAATGTATATCTGAGTATACAATTTTAATTTTTATGCTTTTCAAACTTGAAAGTTCTTCTGGGGAAAAGGTGATTTTTGTTTTTATGATTATAACCAGGTTTTTGAACAGCTATCGTAAGATATATTGGTTGAGAACCATTGTGCTTGTCTACAGTCTTTATTTTCAACTGGTTTGTTGACTGTATATGAAATTGAAAAGCTTCTCAACTAACCATCCTGTCATGTAATTCATATTTTTTGTCATGTTTAGAGCGACATTATACTAGACTGTTCCAAAATGGCATTTGCCAAATAAGCATTTTGAATTTTAAAATACACCTGTTTCAGTAGCCACATCATCTCTAAGGACCTTTTCAATTCTAGGATTTTAAAGTTCGATGTGCCTTTCTTTTATGCTATCTTGGGATAAAGTTAGGTGATTCTCAAATAATTGGTCTTGAGTCCTTAAAATTATACCATATTGGATTTCAAATAATTATTATGAAAATCTTACCAATGCTCAAAAATGACCATTTTTCTTTCTTTTACAGTGGTGGCTGAATATGTTTTGGAAGAGTGTTTTTCATCTTAGGGATTGGTGAACAAGTGAGGGTTTGAGAAGCTCATGGAGTAAAAGTTTGCCTATATATTTTGTGTTTTTTTTCTTCCAAGGTGTTTTCTATTTCTAAATTAAAATAATTTTGAAATAAACGTCTTTTTTTTTCATCATAGATATAAATATCACATTTTCATGATAGAAAATAATAGATTCTTTCTGTATTTCTTTGAGTGTTTTGGTTTATAGGAGAAATTAAAGGGCCTGGTGAAATATTACACTTTCTGAGTACTCTTCTATGTTAGTCTGTTTGTGCTGCTATAACAAATATCTGACACTGGGTAATTTATAAATAATGGAAATTTATTTCTCACAATTTTGGAGGTTGGGAAGGCCAAGATCAAGGGAGGAGTTTTATCCATAAGTAATTAAATTGTGAACAGATAGTCAAAGTTACAGGAGTTTAGGTGCTGCTTGAAATAGCTTCGAGGATCACAGTTAAAACTTCGTAGTCAGAAGTCCTCTCCTAGATACACTAGTCGCTCTGTCATGAGTATTGGAATTCTGAATTTATGAAGAATTCACTGGTAATTGAACCTGAAATGAAAAGGGAACTTATCCTTTCCCCCCTTTTAAAAAACAGTAATTTAAATGTGAGACGGTTTATTCCCCCTTTAAAAAAAGTATATTAATTTGTTCATTCATTATTTATTTATTGAATTTTATTTCCCTAATTTTAATATGTTTTTCAAACTTGGTTGGCAGCACACATTTGGATAAATGTTTTCTGATTGTTAGTGAATAAAGTAGGCAAGTATCTAATTAGTATGATTGGGCAGTATTTTCCTCAGTTTTGGGATCCATGATTCAGAGACTAAAGTTTTGATGATAATAGTTACAGATTTTTCTACCTAATGTTGAAATGTTGACATTGTTTCAATCTTGAATGAATTGATGTCTTCAAAGAAATAAAAATACAGTGAAACTTTGCCATCTCTAATCTTAAGGAGACAATATGGCCACATTTTATAGGTAAATATTTAGCTCCTTAAAGGCCCAAATTGTATGTGTGTTTATATGCATATATGTGTGTGCTTATATATTTGTATATATGTTTACATATATACACATATACATATGCAAATATATGCTGATATATGTGTATTTATTAAACATGGTAGAAATTATTCTAAAATGTGGACTGTTCTGGCAAATAGGCATTTTGTTGCAGGATAAAATGATTCTGAACTTTAATTTTTTGATGTGAGATAATTGTAAATCCCTATTTATAGCGTACATTGGGCTGTTTATTTTGATAACTCATTCTTGACAGATGGGTAGATAAAATATTATGTGAGTATTTTGTATTTATATGTGTAAACAAAACGAGGGTTGACCAAGAACTCTGATGATAAACCAGAATAACCTTCACAAGCAACAACTGAATTTCTTAGGTAGAAAAGAATAAATAGGTTTTTCTTATTAAGTTTTCTCTTAGTGTACACAAGAGCTGATACATTGTGTTGTAAAACAGTACTCCTAAGCATGCATATGAATCACCTGAAGGATTTTTTAAATTTTTTTCTGTTTTTTAAATACTTATTGTGAAAAATACCAATGCCCTTCTTTTGACAGTTCTGCATTTTCCGTTAATCCTTCTGTTAATATTTTACAAGCAAGTCCTTCCTTGGTGACCTGGTCCAACAGACGAAAATTTAACGAACAACAAAAAAGTCAACAGAAAGACATATCAAGGAGGGAGACAGTAACAGACAGAGAATGGCAGAGCCTTTACAGGGGAGGTTGGGAAATACAGGCTGCTTCCTATTGCCCTTGCTTTGTCACTGCTGGAAGGCATTGTGTTACTCCAAAATCTGTCCTTGCGGCATTTGTCTCCCATTTGTTAGGTTTTGCTTGTAAAGAAAGGTAGTCAATATAACCTGAGTGCAGGAGATGCCATATTTTTTGTGCTTGCAGCTGGCACCTTTTATCAGAAAGCTTCTGCTTAAAATGATCTATGTTCTAAGTTACAAAGTGGTTATAACTTTTGCTCCAGAAAAAATGGATTTTTATATTCATTGGATGTAGTTATCTCCTATTTTCCGGGACTTATTCTACCTATAACCTCTCACTCCATAGGCACTACTGTGTGCATTTCCCTTAAAATTTTTTAGCTTGCTTAATTTTTTTTAATCAACCTGTTTAGCACTGTTTTCTAGGCTTTGTAGAATATATCTAGAAAAGAGTCCTGGTGTCTTGATTCTGTGATTTAGAGATTGTTAAAATAGAACCTCAGATAATTCACTAATTACAATTTAATCAAAATATAATTTGCATGCTCCTCCCATCCTCCTGTACTCCCCTCAAAAAGTCCTTCCTTGATTGTTTCATGAGGCACTCAGAAAACACTTGTTGAATCTCTATATGAATAGTATTTATTACAAATGCTGACTGACTAGTAGAGATCAGATCATATGCTTTAAAGGATTAATGATACCTTTATAGGGTTTTATAGTTTTCAAACTATTTCTTCTCAGGTTATCTTCACAATAATCCTGTTGTTAGGTCTGGAGCTGAGACAGACACACTGAGCCTCATGGTGTGGCAAAATGCTGTTTATTTTGAGCATCTGGGTGCAGATGGGTAGAGGCCAAAGAGCATCCACAAGAGAAAAGGGAAGAGCCTTGGGTTTTATAGAGGGTTTTTCCTGGGGCAGTAAGTAAGTGGGCCAGAACAGCTGCTTGAACTCCTAGGACCTCTGCCGCACATTCATCCTTCAGCTCTGGCGTTGTCCTTAGGAGAGAGAGGGAGGGGTAAACTTTGGTCCCTCTGGGAAGGGATAGGAATCCTGGCTGCAGCTTTCTGTTAGATTTACGTGTCTGGGGACTCTCCACACTCCTGTGATTATTGTTTCGCAAGCCTAAGTTTTGCATTAACCACATTCTGTCCCATACATACTTTTGGGTTCCCACCTGGAACAACTCTAACACCTGTTTGATAAGTAATGTAGATACTATATTCTTCAAAATATATGCATAGTTTTCTTCTCATGCCCTGTGCTGCCACACCATCTCATCTGGGTATTTACTCTGATTAGTCACTCCACTAGAACATGAGTTCCACAGACATTTTTGTCTGTCTGATTTACTTCTATACTCTGCCAAATGAAAAGAAGCCAAACTCTGTAACATAATTTGAAGAGGTTTATTCTGAGCCAAATTTGAAGACCATGACCTGGAGCCACGCCCAAGAAGCCTTGAGCAAGTGGACTGCTGTGGTTGAGTTACAGTTTGGTTTTATACATTTCAGGGACACAGGAATCACATAAAGTCATAAATCAATACATAGGAGATATGCTTTGGTTTGCCCTAAAAAGGTAGGACATCTCAAAGGGGGGGGGGTGTTTACAGGTTATAGGTGGGTTTAAAGACTCTGACTTGTAATTGGTTAAAAAATGAAGCTTTTGTCTAAAGGTTTGGAATGTTTTAAGGAAGTCTGTTAATCAGAGACTAGCTGCTGGGCTATATGTTTGTTGTGTAAGTTGAGGACCTGCAGGTTTGTCTTACATGGCCTTATGCCTGCTAATGAGTTACAAAGGATGTCTCCAAGAAGGGAGGGGGGACGTGATGAGGCATGTCTGACCTCCCTTGTGGCAGGCAAATCAGTTTTAGGATGTCCCTTTGGCCAAGAGGGGGTCCATTCAGTCAGCTGGTGAGGGGGCTTCTTCAGCCTTAAGATTTTTAGTTCACTACTACAAGTGTCTACAACAATGTCTACACATTGTAGCTACTCAATAAATACTGCTAAATGAATGACATAGAAGTGTTTGCTGGTTTAGTCATTCCTTGTCTGTAAGTACAGATGATTATTTAGACCACTGGCCTAGTATCGTGCACAAAGCAAATCCTCAACGTCTCTGACCATTGTAATTTAATATCAGAAAACGTGTATGCATGTGTGTGTATTAATGTGTCCATGCATACATATAGTACACACACACCCCTGCATTGATAAGGGAAACCTCGATCTATTACTTGGCTCATCAGGCACCAGAGACCCTCAGCCCTCCCGGAAGACCCACATCAGCATAATACTAACCTGTTACCTGGCCCATCAACTAGTCTAGTGCCTGGCATCAGCATAACACTAAATCTATTGCCTGGTGCATCAACATAATACTAACCTATTACCTGACACATCAACTAACCTACACCTGATACCCCACCCCTTGGGCCACCCTAACTTAATGAAAGTGGGAAAAATTGGGTAGCCAGTGCTCAGAATTTGGTGGCGAGGCCCCTCTGAGCCCGCTGGTGAATAAACTTTGATTCTCTGACTCTCCATGTGCTGCTGGATTTGTCCTCGGGACCACCCTCTGTAGCACTTGCTGTAACAGCATCATGTTCATAGGTCCTAGTTTGCACCCTCCTCAGCTCTTCCAACTTGGGACTCGCAGTTCTCGGCTTTTCACTTGCTGTGCCTTCTCCCTTCCTCCCTTTGACATATGTAGAAAATCTCTTCCTGCATTGATGGTGATATAATTTTCGGTCTTTTCGGATGTGATTGCTTTTAGTCATAGTATCAATACAATTTATAAGATTCTCTTCTCTGCTCAAGGGCCACATGTGATGGTCTGAGGGCCACTTGCAGTCATGGCTGAGGACTGGCTAACCTTGACAGAAAGCACTTACACTTGGAGAAAATGATTCTGACACTGGCCAGGTTAGCAATGAATAATCTCCAAGATACCTTCCAGGAGTTATGAAAAAAAGAAACCTAGTTGAAGTACCAGAGAAACTAACTGTTCCTTCAACTCTTCTGGCATTTTTGTCTTTAATGAGACTAAAAGGCGCTGCCCCTCCCTGTCATAAGAATGTAACACTCATAGATGTGAGTACATGTGCATGCATGTACATATGCATGTGTATATGGAAAACTTCATGGAACAACTTCACACTGCATGTTTTGCCTTCTTATATTTTCTATTAATTGTATTCTGTTTCAGTTTTTAAAAAACAGAGGTTTGTACTTTGTGAGGTAGAGGGGCAAACAGTTACTGCTTTCTGCCTTCAGAGGACTGAGCGCTTTGATCAAGAGCTTGATCACTGATGACCAGCATGGACTGAACATCAGAGAGTTCTCTGAGTGCTCAGGACCAAGTCAACCCCTAGGGCCTTTGCATGATGCAGGGCCTGGTAGGAGAATCTTTGAAAATAGATGAGGTCAAATTCCTGACAACCTGTAGGATAGAGCATTAGAACACTTTGGTTTTTGTTAGTTAAAAAAAAAGAGAATGTGAATTTCTTGCATCCTAGTTTTATGATTTAAAATTCATGCCTAGTGTTTTCTGTGGCTGTGAATCTTTGCGCCTTTCACACACATGCATTTTATCAAACTGATAAGGAGCAAAGTTTTAAAGTCGAGTGGCACAGAGGCTTACACCTAACGGCAGCCTTCTGTTCCATCTCTTCATACGCCCACTCTGCAGAGCATGCTCTTATTATAGCTGTTTCTTCTGGTAATTATCCTAATCTCCAAGTTGTGTATTATTTCTAGATGCATGTTCTTAGATAAACCATCAATTTCCTGTTATGATAGGTGATGCTTTAGCTCACTTAGATACCTGGCACTTTTCATCCCATTTTCCTGACATAGTCAAACCACTAATCCTAATTTCTCTAACTAGATGCCTCCTTGTGACATTAAATGATGTGTTCACACCTTTTTTGTTGTTCTTCTAACAGCTGTAGCAATGCCTGTCTCCCAGCCTTGAGGACCAGGGTGTTTGTGGACTTGGTTTCTCTTCAGTTGGCTTCTCTCCATCACCTCTCAGCACCTCTCAGCTCTTGTTACCTGAACTTTTAATTATTCACTTTGAGGCTTGATAACATTTACTTTCTGTCATTTTTTGCTTGTGTATAGGTGGATTCTAAAAGGTAAAAATTAGTATATGGTGTTTACATTGCTATGACAAAGTAAATATTGCTAATTTCCCAGCCAAGCAATGTACTACGATTACATTCCTTTTTTGATCAGCTTTATGTATTTTGGGTGTTTATGTTTTTGTTTTTCTCTTTTGTTTTCTATTTATCATTGTCTGCCTAAATCGCTGTCTCTCAAGAAATATGAAATGTATGGGTTTTGCCTTTTCTGCAGCTCTCTCAACCCTACCTCCTGAGCCCTCTGTTCCCCCAGTCCCTGTTAGATGAGTTACTTTCTTGACCTGATCCCAGCTGTTATCCTGGGATCCATCTTCCCTTGATTTTCTGGGTTAGATACAATGTTTCCCAAATTCCAGATCATTCACTTTCTTGGCTTTCTTTCTTATTTTGCTACAGTATATCACCAAATAACTTCCTAAATAAAATGAGTAAGAGGTCAAACTATCTTTAGTGTGATAGTTGAGCAGCTTAGCTGCATATTAAAAAAACTAGGTTGTAAATAACTTAAATATTTTCTTCTCAGAATTTTAAGATATTGATAATTCATTGCCTTTGCTAATACAACACTACTTATAAGAACTGTATTTTCAGTCTGACTCTAAGTCTTTGCTGATGGATTTTGTAATTTGTTATTTTTATTATGATTGTTATTATTAGTATAGCTTTTAGAGTCTCTCCTTTGATAAATTTCACAAAGAATTGTCTTAATGTGATTTGTTTATTGTGCTCAGTATTTACTGGGCTTTTTAAATCTGGAAAGTTGTCTCCTTCAACTCTAGGAAATTGTCTTTGAAATATTCTTGTGTTCATTTTCTCTGTTCTTTTTCTACAACTCTAGTTGGTCAAATGCATTCTCAATTAATTCTCTACTGGTTTTCTAACTCCTTAGCCTGGAGCTCTTTTTTTCTGGGAGAGTTTCATTTAATCTTCCAACCTTTTATTTAATTTATTATTGTAGTAACCATTTTTAATTTCTAAGAGCTAGGTTTTTTGTTTTTTTTAATAGCATCACATTGTTGTTTCATGGATGCAGTAACATCTCAAGTCTCTTTGAGAAGATAATGTTTGTTTCTGATGTTTAAAACATTTATGTTTTCATTCTTTGTATTATTTTCCCTCCTCAGTCAGTTTTGTTGTTGTTCATTTGTAAGAATAGGGCACAGAAATGGGATGAGAGTTCCTTGGGCCAGTCGTGACCAGTTTGCTCTTAGCTTCATTCCCTGCCCTCCTCTGCTCTGTGCTGTGTTGCAGGGGCTGACCCTGCCAACTCTGCTCCACTCTCTTAGAAGCTGGAGCCTCTATGGGGCTATGGGGAGGCACTGGCAGAGGAGGAAGAGAGAAGCCAGCTTGTTGCTTCCGTCCCCTCCTGGCTCCAGGCAGCATTTCCAGCAGCGCCTGCACCTCCTTTCTGGTCAGCTCCTGGGCGCTGCTGGTGCTGGGTGGCCGTGGCACCAAGCCTTGGGGAACGCCACCTTCTCCCTTCATTCCTCCAGGGCTAGAGATGCGAGGGGGTTCCCAAGTTTGCTAATTTTGGGGTTTTCTCGCCATTCCCTCTTTGCCTTTTTAACTTTTCCAACACCTTTGAAACTAGCTACCAGTATCACATTTTCTGTCTGGGGCTACATGAAGTGTGTTCTCTTTTCTTGACTGGACCCTTACTGACATATCTTTGGAGCTTATAGAATAAAAAGTTTCCTTCAGAGTGATTGGCAATAGCTGGCCATTATGCTTGCCATCCTCAAAATGCCCAGATGGGAAGTGTCTTTCTGGGGAGAATCAATGTTTTAGAGCAAAATACTTTATTATTATTTTTTCCTGGAGAAAAAATACTTGTCTGTCAGTATTCTCTGCATATAATGAATAGGAGAATAGGACTTTGTTTATTTCTAGCTTTATGTTTCAACCTGGTGTATGTATTAAACTTATTTTCATTATATATTATCCAGCAGTTCTATTTACAGTATGAGGTGTCCATATTAGACCTACACACTGTTGTGGAACTAGTTAGATTCTTATTTTAGAGAGACCACAGTAGAAGCAGTACGGAGGGTACATTGAGTGGGGAAGTATCGGGAGTAGTACTGAAAGCAAGGAAAATAATTTGCTGTCTAATGTCCTAAGAGTTGGTGAGATGGTCCTGAATTAAGAACACTAGTAGAAGGAAAGAGGAGGATGAGGATATATTAATAGATTACAGAGAATTGAAGAGCTTAGAATTGGAAGACAGTAGAGCACAAAAGGGGACATAAAACGGCTTCACCACTTAGCAGTTGTGTTGCGGATCAATCATATATTCTCTCTGAGCCTCAATTCCCTTATCTGTAAAATTGGGGGATTGTAAATATTACGTGTGAAGTGCTTGGAAGACTTCCAGGCACACGGATAACTAACATTACTAATGTGAGCAGCAGGGTAGCAGAGGACTTTGAAGGCAGACTGGGAGAAATCCTGGCTCTGATTTTAGTAGCGAGAAGGACTCAGGCAACTTTTCGGTTATTTCTTTACCTGTAAAATATGGGGAAAATATGTGTGGCGTAGGGTTGTAAATATTCCACTGGTTATGTCAAGAAGTTCATTTCACAGTGAGGTAAAGAAAGTAATTGTCCAATAAATAGTCATTATTATTTATAAATGGATGTTAATCTTATATGCAAGATTGTCTGCAATGTGACAAAACATTTCAGTGAATAATAAAACAAATATTCATGTATTCTCTACCCCGTGTGAGAAATCAAATCATATGAGAAGCACTCTATGTGCTTTCCAGTTCTATTTCCCTCCTTTTCTCTCACACAGAAGTGATAACTCATGGGTTTTCTCTAATTTTTCTTCAGGTTGTGTACTTTATGTATGTGTGCATGGACAACATATTGTTTCGGTCACCTGTTGTTGAATTTCATATAATTGCAGTCATGCTATTCGTATTCATCTGTGACTTGCCTTCTCACTCGTAATAGTATTTTTTAGATTTGTATAAGCTGATACATAGCTATAGTTGCTGTAGTTCCTTTTTTTCAATGCTGTGTCTCATCCCATTGTAAAATTATTCCACAACTTTTTTATTCATTTCACTATTAATGGACATTTCAGTTGTTTTTAGTTTTCATTTACTGTTGATAATTGTTCTTCTTCTAAGTGTTCTGCTAAGAACATGCTTATGCTTGGCTTCTGGTATACCTGTCAAACATTGCTTTTGGTCTCTTACCTAAGAGTTAAACTGCAGGGTCAAAAGTACGTCTATGTTTCAGCCTTGGTGCCATCCATCATTTTCTGAAGTGATTATGCTAACTCCTATCACCACCTGCGAGAGACCCCTGCTCTGGGTTCTTCTGGTGTTATGTTTCAACTATCTCTTTTTGTTTTTTCATGTGTTTTCATTTATTTTATGGTATTTTTGGGTGAAGGAATTCTTACTGTTAGTATTTTTAATATATCAATATTTTCACTTAACATTTGTAACTTTTGTGTCTGTTTATTATTAATATTGTTTGATTCTTACAGGATTACCCACTCTAATTTTGACAGACCAGTGCTTTCCAAACTTACCCAAATATAAGACTCAACTGGGCATTTGTCAGAAATACAGATCCTGGGCAGCCCCACCTTAGATCTACCAAATCAGAATCTGTCAGTGGTCCTCAACCTTTTTGGTACAGGGGACCAGTTTCATGGAAGACAATTTTTCCTTGGATGGGGAGTGGGGAGGCGGATCTGGGGGCAGGAAAGCGGAGCTCTGTGGCCTGGTGCCTAACAGGCTGCGGAACATTGGGGGCCTCAGCTGTAGATGATGGGCCTTGGATTCTGTGCTTTTTAGAAATGCCCCTAGGTGGTGATTCTTAACATCAGTCAAGGCAGAAACGTTGCCCCACCCTGGCAGCTCATCCTTCCAGCTAGAGCTCAGGGTGGGAGGTCACTAACTGTTGCATTGTGATTTTGCAGTAGATAAAAGCCATGTGATTGGGTAAGTATAGCTCTCCTGTAACTATTCAGTAACATGGACAGCCATATCCAGATAAGAGTGCTTTTAAAGTAATTATGATCGCACAGTTATCACACTGAGCTCGTTAAATTCTCTGCTCAGGTGACCATGTCGAGTGGGGCAGAGGTCAGGGAAATAAAAATCTTTGAATTTCTGATTCTTTTTTAAGGCAACCGCCAATGCATTATCTACTCAAAATCTTTTCTGTCTCTGAGGAATTAATTCCAACTGACAATAGGTCATCTCCTGCCAACTTTAAAAATATCCATTTTACTTTGTATTTCCATCCCAACAGACCTGAACGTTAACTAGGCATCAAAGTATTCCTCCTTTGTGAATAATTTGTATATAAATTGTGGGGAATCACTCAAACAATATAGGCCTGGTGAGGTTGCAGTTGGTAAAAGTAGCAAGTTTGTAAGAGAAGATTAGGAGAGGGTGGACTTTGGAGGCTGATCAATCAGGAGTTTGGTTTGGGGCATGCCAGTTTGAAATGTTTATTAGAGGTGTTGAGTGGGCGGTTGGATATACTGGTGTGTAGTTTCTAGGAGATGTTTCTGCCAGGAATATGCATTTGGAAATCACCCAGGTCAAGGTATTCTGTAAACCTTGAGATGGTGTGAGATCATCAAAGGGGTGAGTGCAGTAAGAGGAGAAAGGAAGTCCCACCGCAGGTCCTGGGAGATGCGGTATCAGTCCGATGGAGCAGAAAGGAGAGGTAGTGAGGGGAGGAGCCCGGCTGGGACAGGGCTCCCAGGGGCTTGCGACCAGCTGAGCCAGAGCTGCTGAGAGGTTGTGTGAGATGGAGACTGAGATCTGACACTCAGATTTAGCCCCGTGTGGTTATTTGTTTCCTGAGGGCTTGACTGGAGCAGGATCAGAAAATGATAGGGTGGAAATACAAGATGAGGACTATGCACAACTTGAGATTTTTGTGAAGGTGGTAGTTTAAAGGGGTACTGGAGTCAAGAGAGGGTTTATTTTTAGTATGGGAGGAGTTACAGTGTGTTTTATGGTGCTAGAAATGGCCTGAGAGGGGGAAAGTGACAGTCCAGGGGTGAGGAGACACCGGGCCCACTGCTCATCCTTGCTAGTGGGGGAGGGCATGGGACAAAACTGGGCTTTTTGCAAGTGAGGAAATGAAGGAAAGAGAGGTCATTTGGTTGCAGGCACATGTCAGAGAGTGATATAATGGTCTGCTGTGGAATTGGGCTGAGCAAGAAGGGGAGGACAAAAGTTGGGTGAGGGCAGGTGTGAGTCCCGGTGGGTTAAGTAAAGGTTTGTTGACATTAGAGGACTAAGGGGAGAGAACTGGAAAGAGAGGAATTGGTGGTTGGAAAGTAGAGTACTTGAGCTCAAATTATGGGGAAGTGGTAGTTATTGGCCAATAGCACTGGAAGGGCCTTGGGAATCATAGTAACTAAGGTAACCAAGGTAAGTTGAAAATCAAGATTCTTGGAGGTGAGGAAGTTGTGAAACTGGGAAGCCAATGTGTTGCAAAGGATTGTGTTTGTGGCTATTAAGTCACCAAGAATGAAAGTAGAAGTAAGTTTGGAAAGAATGGCAGTGAGCCAGGAACTGGTCTTCCAGGGCGAAGTGGGGAGGAATGACTCGCGACGGTGCCGTTTCAGATGACTGCCATCAGGAAGGGTGACGGGTGCTACTGGTTGAGGACACACATCTCAAAGCGGGCGGGTGAAGGGGTGGGCGTGAGAAGAGCGTGATCTTGAAGCTGCTTTGAGAAGCAAGGAGAGTACCTGCCCCACCTCCAGTCCCAGCCCCACGGACAGGGCCACAGGCTGGACTGTGCTGGGACAGCGCAGGGTGAAGGAAATGCTCTGAGATAAAGGCGGCGTGTTGGAGACTTGTCGTGATGGGCCATGGATTGCAGGGCAGCGTGGAAGGGTTTTAGGAGTTAAGGAAGAGGAGAGGTGGAATCAGAGAAAGGGGAAAGCCTCATGAGGAGTAGAGAGCAGTCTACAGGGGAGGCTCAGGGAATCTTTCTTTTCTGGAGTAAGTTGGAGTGAAGGGCACAGTGTTTTTGCCCCTATTTTGATGAGCGTGCTGGCAAGGCGATGAGAACTGGGGGACTGGGAAGTAGAGCGGGACTTGCACGGACCATGCAGAGGCCCTCTCTGCGCCTGCCAGTGGCACAGCAGCGCAGAGCTGCTCAAACATGAGTGTGTGCAGGAATCGCCTGAGGACCTTGCTGCAGATTCTGGTTCAGGCAGTGTGGGATGGGGACTGAGATTTTGCCTTTCTGTGGAATTTGCATAGGCTCCCAGGCGATACTGATGCTACTTTGAGGAGCAAGGGTAGAGGAGGGAGAAGGAACATTGGGGTATTTATAACAAAACTTGTAGGGTCGTTTGCATATATTGGGTGGGGATGAGAGTTTCATTAAGAAGCTTAAGATGCATTGGATTTCAAAAGGCAGACACTGGAGGTCACCTGAATGCTTTCTCAAAGGGTTTAGAAATGTTTTGCAGCTCAAAGTCTCCTGGATTTCACACTTCGCTTCAAGAGAAGGTATTATAATCATGTCTAGAAACATTCAACTTTGTGCTTTTCATTCCTGATCACTTGAGAGTTACCCCAGCCAGTTAGGGGCAACATGTTGCTTATAAGGGCTATGCAAAGTCAAAGCTGGAGTTTTTTTTAACTTATAAAATAGACTTTTCGAGAATCAAAGGTGAATCCGGAGGATAGACAGGCACAGATCAGTGTACAGCTCGACAGTAGAATTAGAAAGAACATAGGAATATAGAGGAAGAAGGAGACACCCTCTGTCTTCACCTGCACTTGGGTTTGGGAAATAACAGTCTGATCCCAGAGGAGTTGGGTGGGGGATGGGGAGGAGGAGATCTGGCCTGGGAGGAAGTGGGGCCTGGAATGAGGCTCCCTGTTAGAGGCCAGCACTTTTTAGACCACACCAAGGAAGCACCCAGGGATCACTAAGCACTCTCTGTAGACCATTTCATTGCAGAGAATGAATTTGGAGGGAATAACATAAACTGTTCTGGAAGAAAATCTACATGGCTCAACCTCCTCTGTGGGGTATGGGCCTACCATGGATGGCTCCCAGCATGCTGCCCTTGCACCAGCCAGCAGGCATTTGCCTCTTTGTGCTCTAACACTCTGCTCATCCCTGCCTGACCTGCTCAGTGAGGACAACTTCCTTCTGCAAAGGACCTCCAGGATGGGGACCTTGTACCCTGTAGAGGTGGTAGGGATGTGGAAAGAGTGGTAACACGGGTATTTGGGTGGGATTGGACAGTTGTCATAAAATTAATCCCTCTTACCATATTAAAAGGAGACAATTTTATAGAGTGTAAGTTCCACAATAGCAGAGATCTTTGTTGTTTTTGCTGATGTATGCCAAGAACATAAAATAGTGCCTGACAGAAGGTTCTCAAATATTTATTGGTGAATGAATACAAATGGTTCCTTTATTAATTCTTGCATGAAGAAGGTGTTACTGAAGAATACCTCAGTGAATTTTCAGCCCTTCTATATCATAATGAAAGGTCGTGCCAGGAGAGTAGAAGTTGGGGAGTGAGGTCTCACATCAGTCCTCGTCTCCACAAACCATACATGTAGGGAGGCATGAGGCAGCTCAGGGAAGTGTAGGCAACTTCAAATATATGGGACAAGAAAGCTTTCTTATAACGAAATGACAATTATTTTAGCCAAAACATTCCTACTGTCATAGTAAGCAATATTACATCAGTAGCCACAAAGATTTCAGTGGTCTAGGAGCTAAGTGAAGCCAAGGAATATAAATGAAGATAATCTTGAGATTGGAGACAATAGTACTTTGTGATACTTAAAGAAGGCAGTAACTGCTCAGGAGGGGAAATTTTCAATAATTTTTCTCACAGAAGATGGACCTGTGCATGCAGCCTAGGAAGTTTTGTAGAGAGGGGCTGGAGTCCTCATCAGGCCCTGACATTCTCCCACCCACCAATGTCAGTGGGTTTCAGTTGCTGGGCAGTAAGCATTTTGCAAAGGCTTTGGCTTTTTTTTTTTTTTTTTTTTGCCTCAGTCTCTTCTGTTGCCTGGAACATTCTCCCTCTTCTTTCTGCTGGCTGTCTTTCTGGTCTCAGTTGAGAAGTCACTTTTCCCAGAAGAACTTTCCTGACCAATGGACTAAATG
Source organism: Lepilemur ruficaudatus (assembly GCA_963574885.1). Taxonomy (NCBI): domain Eukaryota; kingdom Metazoa; phylum Chordata; class Mammalia; order Primates; family Lepilemuridae; genus Lepilemur; species Lepilemur ruficaudatus. The sequence goes on from CAUYRT010010294.1 coordinate 40,651, forward strand.
ATGCCCTTTTCTGTGTACTACTCTAGAACTCTTATTTCTTTTAGCATAACACTCAACACAATTTATTATGCATGCAAGTTCAGTTGTGTTTGTGTGATTTCCCTGCTCCTGGGGTAAGTCCTCTGTCCCTCTCCTCATTCCCTGTTGAGGTCTGGTGCCCATGTGGGGAGTTGCAGAGAAACAGCACATATGGGAACCTTTGAGAGAGTGGTTTGGCTTTTGTTCCCAGGTCCTGTGGCGCCCGTCTATGTTTCTCTTGCTTTTCCTGTTATCCTGCAATTTCATGGTCTCTCCCTATAGCTCACGTAAGCTGGCACGAGTGAGTCTCTCTTCTTTGTAACTGGAGAGCCCCTGGTAAGGCAGCTTATGAATGGCAAATAGGTACTATCTGTGGATAGTTACACAATTTCTGTCTGTTCCACCAGTGCTCTGACACTCTGTTAACAAAGTGAAATGCGATTTTATTTGAGAGTGTTTTGCTAGACACGTTCTTACAGTAATGTGTACAGAAGTGCACTGCCCTCTGCTTGCCTCCCCACCCCTGCCCCGCTCGCAGACGGGCGGAGGGTCGGTGTTTCCCTGTGCTCGCCGCCCTGTCTCGAGTGTTCTCCCTAAAACCCCAGCTTCTGCTCTCACTCTGCCACAGGGCGTCACCCACTCTTGTTGTCATCCTCTGATGACTGAATTTTTTTGTCTTTATTTTTAAATTTTTGAACTAATTTTAATCCTTCTACAACTCTGAATACCAAGTCTAAAATACTTTTAATTTACAATGGGTAAAACATTCTTAAATTGAGGCCTAAGGATTATTGAAAATAGCCCCCTCCCTGCCATGCTTCCAGTACACTTAGATTAGGTTCTTGCTTCTATAATATGTCACTGAAAACCAGGCCACCACTCGAAGCAGGAGAAGAACCAGTCTCAGTGCAGCTAGCTGAGGACCCTGAATTTCTAGAACGAACTTGTCTGCTGGTGACATTGTCCATGAAAGGTAAGGGTCTTGGCAGTTGTGAAAATCCTTATTTTATATAATGTTACACACCTTTTTATAATTGGGGCTTATGTAACTATGTATGACAGAAACCATTAGTCTGTGGTCTCAAAGGAAAATACTTACATCCATCCAGATGTTTTGGTTCTTCAGTCAAATCCAGTGTCATTAAAACCACATTGTCATTTGAGGAAAAAGTGGTTCCAGCAGTCAGGCATTCCTAGGCTCCCTAGAGTCCTGCAGAGTCAGTTTTCCACCGTTAGGGTTGAAAACTTGACATTGTGTATGGAAGGCCCTCTCCTCACATCATTTGTGCTGTAACTGGGCTTTGGTTTCTTACAAAGTTCTCACTCTGGCAACAGAGAAATCCATGCCTCCTCTTCTCATCTGTCACAAACACATCCCCGTCAAACGGCCTCCATCCCGATGTCTCATCCCGAGTGAAATATATGCTATGGTTCTAAGATTTACATATATGATGAGAAACTTGTGAATATTTAGTGGAAAGTACTATTGTCTTTATGTTACTGAGCCTACATCAGGAAATTGGAATAATCATCTTTGGTTTACATTTGCTTAGAAGATGTTTTTGGTACTCAAAACTTATCCTTGTTAAAAATTCAGGTTTGGTTATATTTAGTGAATATAGTTTTGTTTTAGGGGAAAGATATATTCCTTCTTTTCATGATTTGATAGAAAGTATAATTATTTTAATTTAATTGAGTTTGAGCCTCAAGAATTACTGTGTGTAGATTCTTAGCTAATAACTTAAGTCCCAATAAAATTCCTAATATGTATTATGACACTATGGATAAAGGGCAAAAAATTTGTATAATCCTTCATTATTCTTCTTGTTCTTTAGTGTTGTGTGGCTATACTGTTCGAACTAGCAGAAAAGCATCAATGTCTACTAGTCTATTGGACTAATAATGAAAGTTTTCTACAGCAATAAAAAATTATCCACACTTTGAAGTCCATTGCTTAAGAGCCATCTGAATTTCATTTATGCAGTGTTTTCTCAAGATACTACAATATTTTTGCATTTATCTTAAACTTATTTTAAATCAATATTTGCACATTCATTTTTCCTCTCTGTGATATATGCAGATGAAGACATTTATTACAGATTCAATTTATTTGCTGTTTATTTAATAGCCAGTTTCACTTAATATGACCTTTACTTGACAAAAAGGAAATAGAGCATCAATAGATTCTTTCGTCAATAGGGTATAATTACCTAGGTGATGATTTAACGGAAGAATAATGTCAGAAGAACTGTGTTGGAAGAGCTATTTTAAGACCAAAAGACAGTTTTATGCAAAAAACACATACAGAAGGCAGGGATTTCATTAACCTGTGCTTAGCAATGAGCAGTGGCCCTCTTTTCTCCTTTTTTCTTTTATCTAATGCTTAGTCATCAAGATAAATGATATGAATAAATAGACTTCATTTCTATACAATTAAATAAACAAATTTTCAGTCTAGAGAAAGCATTAGTTCTTCATTTTCTAGCAGCTGCAGAAACACAGCAGTCACCAATAATGAAGCTGAGATGCACTTTATATCCAGCTTGTTCTCTTCCATACAGCCAGACTCATCTTTTGCACAGTCCTGTTGAAATGCATGGAAATGACTTTATTGCTTTGATTTGGACATTCATAAAATAAAAATTATTGTCCTATAATATGAAATGTGTTATTTTATGTTTGTAATAAAATAGGTTAACAATTTAGAATTTGTTCCATTTTCTCTATGACCTACGGCCAGAATTTATGAAATGTCAAAAGCATGAAAAATTATAATCTTCATGGTGATTATTGCTGAAGCCTTTGTTTGGCATCAGCACTAGAGTGGTGTCATTTTAAAATGACAGATTTAAAGACCCATGGGTAAAGAACTGAATTCATTTGAATGTGAAAAGAAGCTCTTAGTGAGTTTCCTCAGGCAGAAATCTATAGTTTATTATATAGAATGTTATGCGGAAATTCCACTGTATAAAACCAAGAACACATAAGAACAATTAACTTCAAATTCAGCAAAGTAAGAAACTAGCTGACAAAATCAAAATGATTAACTGTACACCTTTTAACCCAAGAAGAGACCACTCTCCAGATACCAGTAATCTGAGTTTTAGAATTAATTTTTAAAACATTCAATATTGATTAAATAATTTTTTCTTTTAGTCATGTCAGCTTAAAGACAATCATTACACTTTCTAGAATTTTTCCCTTAAAAATTGTGATGTAATTTTGAGCTAAGTGACCAGTGCTCCTCCATTGTCTCTTTCAATGGCATAGTCAGCTACTGGTCATTAGCTAAGTGTCTCAATTATTCATTATGCAACAAACCATCCCAAGATTTGGTCACCTAAACAGCAAAAATTTATTATTTCTCAAAATTTCATGAGTTGCCTGGGGCTCATTTGGGTGGTTCTCCTGATGGTCTTGTTTGAGGCCTCTTGTGCAGATGCATTCAGCTTAAACCTTGGCTGGGGCTGGAATATCCAAGGTGACATCTCATTCTACAGGACTTCTATCCATGTGGTCTTGTTCACTGAGTACTCTGGTCTGGACTTCCATGTATCCAAATGGCCATGCTCCAAAAGAAAGTTGTAATTCTTTTAGGGCATAGGCTTGGAAGTCCCAGGACATGGAGTCCCCATGTTTTCTTTTGGACATGGCAAGTCACAGGACCAGCCCAGATTCAAGAGAGGAAAAATAGATTCCATTTCTTGATGGGATTAGAGACATGCTTATGCAAGGAGAGAAGGAATTGATAGCTGCTTTCATTAGACAGTATCTGTTATCCTGGGGTGATGACATTTGTCAGTTATAAAACATTTACCAGGCTCTATACAAGATGGAGATAGAGCTAATAAATTGACATAGTTCCTATCACTGTGATAGTTACAATGTTGTAGAGAAGATTCACAATTAAACAAGTATGTACATTTGCATTTTTGGCACCATGGCAGATAAAATAACAGAGACAAAATACAAAAATTGCAGAATAAATTTTGATCAAATTTTCAAATGCATAACCAGGAAATTTCAAGTGACATAAATAAAGAGTATATTCATTTAAGCAAGTGTGTAAAGTGATGCTGTGGTGGCATGTGAGGACATCAGATAGGATATGAGCTTTATCCTATACGTACATAGGATAGGCAAGGTGGAAAGTGGAAACTAAGATTGCTGTATCTTGCATGTAGCAGGTCTAAAATTTCTAGGTGAGCAGTAAGGAAGTTTATTTTCATAAAAAATCCAGTAAAATAGTGAAACGCTAAACCTGAACATGTGGGCATAGACAATTATTTATGAGGTAGATGAACCAAAGCTGAAAATTAACACAAAAACTGGCTATCTTTATAAAATTCTAAAACCCTGGTGGCATCAGGAAGAAATTAACACAATCTTCTCTGTAAGGACACCTCAAATACAAAGCACGTAGAGTGCCCACAGTAAAAATGGTTCCCCAAAAATTTGAGCTCACAGTAAAAAATTAGAGACCATAGGTGGTAGTTTCTGCAGCTATTCATCAACATTTGTGGGTTTTCCCCTTTTAGGGACTCAGTATTAACGTATTTTTCCATCCTCTTTAATGCTGCGAGACTTGCTTTGGCCAATGAAATGTGCTTAGAAACGCTACGTGTCACTTCCGAGTGGATGCATTTAAGTTTGTGTGCTGTGCTTTATATTTCTCTTGCTCCCCCATGGTGGTTGATTGTGGAAACAATCAACCGGAGTTGGCTGGTAATGAATAGCCAACTCCGCCCTCACCTGGAGACACTGCTGAGGAGAGCAATTTGGACCTGTAGCACAACAGATACGAGTTTTTAAAACATTCAAATTTGGAGGTTACTTGTTTTCATGGCATAACTTGGCATATCATAATTGATAAACTACACAAAGAAATGATCCAATTTAAGGGAGAGTTAACAAACAAAACAAGCATAAGTATTGTACTTAAAAAACTTTAGATAAAAGATAATCTACAAGTATCAACCAAGTAATATTATTTTATTTGAGAATACTAATTATTTTTAAATGATTATAAATATAAAAGAAGAAATAGGCAATGTAATGAAAGAAAAAGACGGCATAGAACACATTTTAAAAATAGCCAATAGAATTTCTAGAAATACAAAAACATAGTTATTTAAATTGAAAATTTGTACATTCACACCAAATCACCAGGCGTGTCTGGGAACAAGACCTAGTGACTGATAACCAAGAGTAATGTCAGACAATTCAAATAGAACTACAAGTGATTCAGACATTGAACTTAACAAATAAAGACTTCGTAATAACTATGGTTAGCTTCCTGTCAGTGTGGAGTGGTGGGCATTTCTCCAGGCAGCGAGAACAAGTACTCTAGGCGAGTCAGGGAGTGGAAATACGAGTTGAAGTGAAATGTCGACCAATACAAGGTTTGGCCTCCATCGCATACTGACAGTGTGGAAGGGGCAGCAAGCTGTGCTGTGCTCTAGCCTAAAGCATGTAAGTGCTGGACTTACAAAACTAGAATCATTACTGTGGTAGTTCCAATAATGAGCTACATTAAAATCCTGGCGAAGAAGAGCATTGTGCTGATGAGAGTGCTTCAACATTCGCCAAAGGGTCTTCTTAAGCTCAACTAGATGTTCAGACGTGTTCATCACCAAAGGCTGCTCTTGCAGCATAATCACTCAGAAAGACATGGGACGAGAAACAGCATGCCGTCATACAGCGACAGGTATTTCTCTTCTGTGGTATTCCTTGCAATAGTCCACAAAGTCATCTGGTAAAAATATTTTTGGTCCCAGGTAACTTCTCAGGTGCAAAGAATTGCGATACTTATTGATTGAGTTGAGTGAGCCCCTGGCTTGAAACCTTCTTGAAGCCTTCTTGAAATCCCTTGTAATATTTGCACAGATGTATCTTCTAGGGAATCTGCAAGGGAGATGTCCCGTTACAAGAGTCACTACACTCAGAGAAGCCTGAACATAGGGTTTTCTAGGTATTTAAAATTCTCCTAGTAAAAAGCATTTTTACTATTAATATTTAGGAGTTAATTTTTTACCATAAGCTGCATTGCCTTGAAACTAGTTGACATCATACCTTTATTACATCTCCAGGGAATCAAATCTAGAAATTTTATTGAAGGTCAAATTCTCATGCAGAAATGGGAAAAATTTGTTGACTGTTATTTATACTATCTCATATCCTCAGTGATACTAGTCCAACTATTCACTATCCCTGGGCCATAAGAGGAGAACAAAGCTGATTCCAAACTAGATTATAGATGGAAAACTACCCAATTCAATGAAACTAAAACTAATATTGATACTAAAACTTAATATACACAAATCAAAACTGAAGCTACAAATATTATCTAAAATATAGATACATAAACTCCTTAAACATAGATTCACAAATTTCTTAACTTGTAAACTCAAGACAACATTGTAGCCCAGGTATGAAGTAGGCAATAGGAGAATGGTTTAACATTAGAAAATCAATGAATGTGGTTTATTTAAATATAGGTCAATGAAAAACAATGTACATAATTTTCTCAAATTCAAAACTCATTTTTGAAAAAAGTTAGTACAAAATTATCATGATAAAGAATATAGATCTTTTTAAAAGGAACATATTTAGTAGTGGAAAAGATAGCATTTCCAATAATCTCAAGCTCAAGTCAAGGATGATCTTCATTCTTTTTATTCTTTGATAATTATTGCAGAATTTCCAGAATCCAATAAACTAAGAAACAGAAATAAAAGTTATAATTATTCTAAAAGGAACAGTATAAGTAACATTATTTGGCTCATATCCAACTGGCAATCACAAGAGAATAAAGTGAAAAACAACACATTAAACAAGAATTCATTTACAACAGGGACAAAAATATAGAATACTGTGTAAATCTGGGAAGACTGACTGCTCTAACAAACCAAAGAGACATAGACTCTCAGTTGGTGAACAACAGGAAGGTTCACCTTCCCCATCGTGATGCAAACGAGTTTTTTGCAGGCAGCATTTCTCCTGGTTTAAGGATGTCCAGACTCCTTCCCTCCAGTCACTTTGCCAGGTGCCAAGGCCTGGAGTCTCCCGTGGGATCTTCGCATCCATCCAGGAGACATTAGAAGACAGAAAGAGAATCGGAGACTGTCAACTACTTTCACCACATCCTGCAGACCAAAATTCAGTCTCATGGTCCCACTTTGCATCAAGGGAAGCTGGGAAATGCAGTCAGCCTCTGTGCCCAGGAGGAAGGGGCACAGCACGGGTATTGGTGAACATGAGAACATCTAGTGAGAAGCTAAGAAATATGTGCACTAAGTAGAAGAAAGCTATGAAACTGGACACAGGAACATTAGGGAAGGGTTAAGTAATGGAGAAATGCCATGATCTTGGATAAGAAGACCTAATATTATAAAGATTTATTTTTTCTTCCTAAAATGTAATATAATAAAAATATTAAATTTTAATGTAGCTCTGGTAAAAATACCAACAAAAATTAAGTTTGTTTTGAGACTTAAAAGATTATCCTAAAGTTCACCTACAAGACTGCACTGGAAAGGTAAGCAGAGATACTTTTGCAAAGCAAGAAAAAAGAGTGTATTTGACTATTGGGGCAAAAAACACAATCTAAGGGCAAACATAAATAAACATATAAAGTGCATGAACAAAAGGATTATGAAATCAAATGGATAACATGGAGACTGAATCTACTCACTATATAAATATGGCATAACAAAGTCATAAGAAAAGGATTATTTATTTAACAATTATTCTATGAAAATCATTGAAAAAGCTTGTCTTTCTTTCCATCACATACACAAACTTAAAACCAGATACCTAAAGGCAGGTGTCAGCATCCTACTATCCTAAGTCCAAATCCAGCCCATTACTTGGTTTTGTAAATAAAGTTTTATTGGTTTTGTAAATAAAGTTTTATTAACAAAGGGACATGGCCGTGATAATGTATTGGCCTTTGTTTAATGTATTGTTTATGGCTGCTTTCCCAGGCAGAATTGCCACAGACACCCTATTGCTCACAAAGCCTAAAATAATTACTATTTGGCCCTCTACAGAAAAAGTTTGCTGAACGCTGAATTAAAACAATTACAATTATTGAAAGAAAATATCAGTGAATGTTTACTTGATTTGGAATAGGAATTTCTCAGTATCACAACTAAATAAGAAAGCACAAATACAGAGTGGTGTATATTGAGCATTTAATTCATTCAACAAATAAAGTTCTAAGTCAGATGAAAAACTGGGAAACATGTTTGCAAGATGATCACCACAGTCTCTCTCATCCTCTATGCGTGCCCCATGGCTCTGTTGTACCTCCCAGCCAAAGGCGCTCTATTCCCCTCCCATTGAATTTGGGATGGTTCTGTGATTGCTTTGAACAAAAGAATGCGATGAAAGTAAGACCTTGTCATTTCTGAGCCTGGACCTCAAGAGGCTGTGCAACCTGCATGCCAGCGCTGTCATGCTTGGAACACTGCCCCTCGTGCACGGGCCCAAGCCAGCTCCTCGGGGTGGGAGAGTGCACGGGGAGAGAATTCCAGGTGCCCCGGACTTTCCAGCCAGGCCATCTGGGGCCAGCCACCCCCTAGCCAGCCCCAGGTTGACCACAACTGACAAAGCACCGGTGAGCCCAGTCCTAGCTGAGTCCCCTCTTCACCCTCCCAGTTACCCACCCCTATGGCTGTGAGAAAATAAATGTAGGTATTAAGTCACTAAGAGTTGGGGGTGTTTTATCTACAGATAACTGACACAGCATAGTTGTGATTACATGACAAGCAAAGGACCCATCTTCTCAGAAGATAAAGACTGTTAACACATCAATAAATAGTTTTCCCTTTTTTTTTTTTTGACAATTGCTTCTGATTCTCACCTGCGTTTCCAGTTTGGCTCTCAGTGCTGCGCCCTCTGAGCCGCTTATCTTTTCTTCCATGTTCTTAGTTGGTGGTAACGGTGGCTGTGGGGGCAGTCTCGCATCCTTCCTCACACACACAGGTTTGTGAGTGGTAGTTTCTCAATCAGTCTCAGTTTCTGAACATTTTTTCCCTAGTATTTCTCCCCCCTTTTACAAAAAGACAGATAACATAAACGTAGTAAAGCGCATACCTCTTAAAAGTGTACAGCTCAATTAATTCTTACATAAGCATTCATCCAGGCAAACACCACCCAAGTCAACACAGAATTCCACCATCCTATCTGCTTTTTCAGATGGTTTTTCTTCTGAATTCTCAGTGTTTTGGTGATGTACACTATCCTCATATCATAGTGTGTGTGCGTTTTCTTTGAACACAGAATAAGTCATAACATTTGGCATGTGACCATAAGTTAACCCAATGTCTGCTGTGCCCTGGGGGGACTTCCTGTTCTCACTACGGGGCCCAGTGGGGTGAACGTGGGCACACTCCCAATGTCAGACCACAAACAACATTGTCAAGGAATTGAGGAAGGAAGCCAGGGGAGAGGGCCGGTGGAAATCTGGCTGGGAGCTATTGGAGGAGGATCTTTGCCTATTACAACCCAAACCTCTTGAACGTATTTTAAAAAGTCAGCATTTGGATAGAGGGCCAAACTATGTGATATAATTTTGGCAGAATTGTCAATGCCAGAGACGTAAAATTCGAGTGATTTGATCATGACTTTGCAAATAGAATGCTGCATAACCAGGCTAACATTGGAAAGATTTTTCTGAAATTAACATCAAGTGAATATCTAATTTCAGTTATAATATCTTAGATACTTTATACATTTTGTTGACCACCTTGTATTATTAAAATTGTATATTTAATATGTGGTTATTTCACAGAATCTCTCTTATAAATTTTTCTCACTTTGAATACAGCTGCACACATCTTTAGATAAAATCACTCATATTTACACATATTTTCCCTCTTGGTCTGAATTCCTCTGGCATTGTTTTGGAAAAAATCTTGATGTTTAGGTCTTATTAGCTGTCTGTTGTTGTTTATTAGCTAATGTTCCATCTTGTTTGCCTTGGTTGATAAATACCCGCTCACCTGCTTGTTCAATGTGATTGACTTCTCTCTCTCAGTGTGGCTGGCAGTACGTAATTAATATTTCATATAATAAAGGGCTTTCGTCCCTAGAACTTAAAAGAGTCTCACTGGTACAAGAGCACTTGGCCAATGAAATTCTGGCTTTTATTATCTGCCATTATTTTCTGAGGGAACCGGGAACTTGAAGCAGTTGTAAATCTTAAATACAATGCCCTTTGAGTGATCTTGAAAGTATTTCATACTCCTGAGCAGCACTAATGGTGGTGTGCTGTGTACATGACACAAAGGTGGCCAGGTTGAGCTATTCTCTGAGTGGACCAAGGGTTGGGGGCCTTGGCATGGAGCAGTATCAGCAAGGGAGGAAAGGGTTATTTTTCTAATCTATCCACCCGGAGAGGTCATCCTGTATGTTCTCAAGAGTCTTGCACATTCTGGCTCCACTGTGTTAATATTTTGTCAAGTTATATTGCATAGTAATAAAAACATAAACTTAAGAGGGAAAAACACTCAAGTTGGAATTTTGGGTTTACTATTTATTATCAATTTGGTTTTTGGTAAGTTAGGATACCTCTGTGAACATCTGTATCACGCCAATTTTTTTTCTGTTTAAAAATAATATGTTTAAAAAATTATTACAAATGCTCATGGACAATGAATAAACACACCAAAAAAGGGGGGAAAAATCTCTCAGGATTCTACTACAGAAGGATAAACATGGTTAAGCTTGGTATGAATACTTCTAATATTTGTTCTTTGCCTACATATGAACCTTTAATTTTTTTGAAATCAGTTATGTATGTATTTACTTGATCAAATTGTAAGTATTTTAATTCAGCTTCATTTTTATTGACTGTACCTTAGCAATTATTTCACTAATTAGCTGTCACTTCATATACATACACAGATATACACATTCAAGACTTTGACCTGCTAAATATATTGTTCCAAATTATCTTCAATTTTGTCTGTATCTGTCATATATGAGCAGTGCATGAGAAATGTCTATTACTGCGTATCACAGTTCCTTAAAGAATGTATGCCTTTTTTTGATAAATGCAAACATTTCCCGGTTGTTGTAACTTGCTTTTAATTGATTAATAGTAGGATTGAAATTGTTTTCATTTGCTTATTTGAACTTGTATTTCTTATTTTGTGAATTTCATGATTGTGGCTTTTGCCTACATTGCCTACATTGCTATTTGCCTACATTGCTATTCTTAAAATATGTTTTTCTTATTCATTTGTTAGAGTTCTTTATGTGACAGAAGAATGGTAACTTTTTAATCTTCTGTGTTTGTTTCAGGAATTCTAAACCAAAGATTAGGGGAGGCTGCTGTCTTCTTACAGAGCTCTTAATTTATTCGTTGATTCTCTGTCAAAAGGGTTCAAAAGGGTGACATTAGTCAGAAGAGTGTTTTTAAAGTCCTTTACTTTGTGGACAAACAGCATTAATGATTAGACACAATTTGTACTGGATTTACAGCTTTCTGAGAGTGTATTTCTTTGATCTGTTTCCTAGCCATGCAGTATTGGAGACTACTATATTCAGAGGTAAGGACAAAAATGAAGGTGGTCCCTTGTAAACCTTTGTGGACACAATCTCATCCTGCTTTTGCCGTAAGTGAAGTGACCTGCCTTGCTCTTTCACATGTGGGATGATTGGCAGTGATGGCGTCCAATTATAGCTTTTCTTTCTCATACAACGTACAGAGGGCTGGGCTTCCTACATGCTCCAGTAGAAACAGTACAGTGGATCATACATCGAGATACTCTTATGACGTAGAACAAGCTATAATTATTTTTTATCTCATACTTTTGTTCTCTTTGTTTGTTATAACTTATATAACAAAGACTTGTGGCACAACGATCCCCTAGTGTCACTTTTCCAAGATTTTCTTTTTTCTTTATGGATGAAGGAAGGACATTTTTCATTTGGCAAATGATCAAAGCTTTTACATGCTGAGGCAAGATTTCTCTACATGCTCTGGTACTGTAAATTTAAAAAAAAATTTAGTGTATAGTTTGCCTTTAATTTTGTTTACAATGTGTTTTTTTCATAATCTTATTGTGGATATCCTTAAACATTCAGAAGCAATGAACTAATACAATGAATATTTGTATACTCTCTACCTATCTTCACCAATTGTTAACAATTTTCCATATTTGTTTGGCGTGTTCTCTACATATTTCTTTAAACTATTGGAAAATAAATTGCAGAAATCATGTGTCATCCCTAAATACTTCAATATGTATCTATAAGTATATTGAATTTTCTACATAACCACATAACATTGCTATGCTTGAAGTCAACAATTTTATATCACCTAACATTGAGTCCAAATATATTTTTTTTACATATACACAGCAATCTTTTATTTTATTTTATTTCAGCATATTATGGTGGTACAAATGTTTAGGTTACATATATTGCCTTTGCCCCACCCCAGTCAGAGCTTCAAGTGTGTTCATCCCCCAGACGGTGCGCACTGCACCCAGTAGGTGTGAATATATCCATCCCTTCCCCTCCTCACACCTGCCCAACACCTGATGAATTTTACTACTATATGTGCACATGAGTGTTGATCACTTAATACCAATTTGATGCTATATACATGTAGTACTTGTTTTTCCGTTCTTGTGATACTTCACTTAGTAGAATGGGCTCCATCTCTAGCCAGGATAATAAAGAAGGGTTAGATCACCACTGTTTTTGTGGCCGAGTAGAAACCCCTGGTATACATATACCACATTTTATTAATCCATTCATGTATTGATGGGCACTTGGGATATTTCCACATCTTTGCAATTGTGAATTGTGCTGCTATAAACATTCGAGTGCAGATGTCTTTTTTCCCTTTGGGTAGATGCTTAGTAGTGGGATTGTTTGATCAAATGGTCATTTTACTTGTAGCTCTTTGAGGTATCTCCATGTGACTTTCCACAGAGGTTGCACTAGTTTGCAGTCCCACCAGCAGTGTATGTGTGTTCCCATTTCTCCACAACCACACCAACATTTATTGTTTTGAGACTTTTTGATAAAGGCCATTCTCAATGGAGTTAAGTGATATCTCATTGTGATTTTCATTTGCATTTCCCTGATGATTAGAGATGTTGAGCATTTTTTCATATGTTTTTTGGCCATTAGTCTATCTACTTTATAAAAGTTTCTATTCATGTCTTTTGTCCACTTTTTAATGGAGTTGTTTGATTTTTTTCTTGCTGATTTTCCTGAGTTCTATATAGATTCTAGTTTTCAGCCCTTCATCTGATGTGTACCAAGTGAATATTTTCTCCCATTCTGTAGGTTGTCTGTTTGCTCTCCCAGTAGTTTCCCTGGCTGTGCAGAAGCTTTTTAATATGACCAGGTCACATTTATTTATTTTTGTTGTTGCTATGATTGCCTTTGGGGTTTTCTTCATAAATTCTTTGGCTAGGCCAATGTCTATCAGAGTTTTTTCAACATTTTTTTCTAGAATTCTTATAGTTTCATGCCTTAGGTTTAAGTCTATTATTCACTGTGCATTGATTTTTGTGAGAGCTGAGAAGTGCAGATCCTGTTTCAGTCTTCTACATTTGGTACCCAATTTTCCCAGCACCATTTATTGAATAAGGATTCCTTTCCCCAGTGTATGTTTTTGTCTGCTTTGTCAAAGATTAGATGGTTATATGAGGATGGTTTTATATCTGGGTTCTCAGTTCTGTTCCATTGGTTTATGTCTCTCTTCTTGCACCAGTACCTTTTTTTTTTTTTTTTTTTTATCATAGCCTTGTAGTATAGCATGGGTCTGGTAAATTGATGCTCCCTAATTTGTTCTTTTTCCTTAAGATTGCTTTTGCTATATGGGGTCTTTTCTGGTTCCATATGAAGCATACAATCATTTTTTCCAGATCTGTGCAAAATGGTGTTGGTATTTTAATAGAGATTTTGTTGAATCTGTAGATCACTTTGGGTAGTATAGACATTTTAACAATGTTGATTCTGCTGATCCACGAGCATGGTATGATTTTCCACCTGTTTATGTCCTCTGCTATTTCCTTCCACAGTGTTTCGTAGTTCTCCCTGTAGGGATCTTTTACCTCCTTAGTTAAATATAGTCCTAGGTATTTTATTTTATTTTATTTTTTGTTGTTGCTACTGTGAAGGATATCGAGTCTTTGATATGGTTCTCCAGTTTGACTGTTGTTGGCATATAGGAATGCTACTGATTTCTGTACATTGATTTTGTAACCTGAGACTTCCCTGAATTTGTCTAACAATTCCAGTAGTCTCATGGTGGAATCATTAGGGTTTTCTAGATATAAAATCATATTGTCGGAATTAAAGATGGCGGACGAGTAAAGCCGCCAGCCAGAGTGTCTCCGCAAAAAAGACAGATTTTAGAAGAAAGCGGCAGAAATAAGCAAGCAGACAAGCAGACATCGGACGAGGGTCAGAGGAGGGATACCTGAGACCATGAGAGACTCCATGGGAGGAGGTTGCGGAGGAGAACTGGAAGGAGAAAG